>CM026291.1:4578632-4785369 GCA_014851415.1 Cnaphalocrocis medinalis
CAGCGCCATTTATTGGTTCATTTCTGAATTACGTTTCCCGAAGCGAAGTGAGGGCGGGCCACTAGTTTTAATTAATGCGAAGTAATTAAAGATGAGAACCTCTTTCCATCGCAACTTTGATAGTGCTAAAAGTACACGCCACGGTGCTTACGATTGTTTGCTATTAGTTATTCATTGTAGTTTCAGGTTTATACGTGACTGAGTAGGCTACGCAAACACCCTGAAGTGGGACAGTATATAGGCTGATACTTTACTTAACACATTTTTCGAAGTTATATTCTCGTGCTAGTAGGTAGGCTCTCTAGAGGATAAGCGTTAATTGGTAATGATTGTGTCTAACTAGGTCAATAAGACATATTTAACTGCGCAATATCAACAATCAGGTTTGTATTGACAAACTAATTGAATAATTCAATTAAATTACATTATACGGTAAGTTATGCCGGTGTCGCGATGTGTTTGTGTACACTCTCGGACGATGTTTGATTAATAGGTGAGCCTTCGGAAATATACTAACACATTCCAATGCAACCGTTTGAATTAATTTAGTCATCTTTTACACTCTGCGAATTAGCGGTTTTCTTCCTTCACACTAGGTACAGTCAGCCAATAGCGGTGTTCCAGTTAGTCGGCAAAATCGTTATGCGGGAGTGCAGGGTCAGGTTCCGTCTACGCGCTGATATATATACCGGAAAATTCGTCGACAGTACCTAAGTAAACAGGTACCCGTGGACGCTTTAACCACGTCTTCTAACAATCTTTCTGAAAAAAATTTGGTCTACTTCTGGAATACGTAGATTCCTAGTACGTATTCCAGAAGTAGGTACGACACGATTCTACTCAATGATAGAATATACGATTCTACGTAATGACCAGTCACGTGACCGGTATCAGTTTTTAGTCAAGACTTACTTTAGGCAAAGAGTGAAAACTCTTATCCACCGGTCAATTAATTTCTCGTCGTGCCCCTTTAATCACTTGATATTGGCGGAATCACCGCGTTTCAAATGCGCGGGTCCAAGCCCAAAACAAAAAAAATATCTTAGACAACGTTATGTACTAACCCTCTTATTATAAAACGTTGTTTAACCAAATCTTTGGTCTTACCTACCTGTGTGTTATAGTCATGGTAACATTCTCGATATAAATATTAGTTTACGGTAATGATAACTTCTGCTCTCCAGCAAAATGATATCTCACAAAACGTTTTATCGTTTGCAAATTGATAGGGCGATTGATGAAAAACCGTTATTGAATAAAACGAACAAAACGTAATGAAATAAGTTATGATTTCATAAAGCCCACTCACCTTGACAGAAAATGCAAATAAGCTTTTTATTGATTTCAACTTTGTTCTGTGATGAGATTTATCTTGTATTTTCAATGTATAAGCAGTTTCCAGCAGGAATAATATTATGAATATTAATTAATATTCGATCAACCCTATTTATAATATTTAAGTAAGTATATTTGTGTTGAATGTTGAAAGTGAAATATTATGTTAACTGGGAACAAAGGTTGGAAAGTTTCATTTTAACTCAATTCGAATTGTTATAATAATACATAAATTGATAAGCATGCGTTAAAATTTCAATTAATAAGAAATAATAAATTCTCATAAATAAAAAAATAAATAAAAATCAATTTATTGCTCAAAATAAAATTACAGTTACAATATTATAGGTACAAGTCAACAAACGGTTTGAGCAAAGGGTAGTGACTCAGCTTATGCTGTCGCAGGACATCATCCTCACCAGCCCGGTAGTACTCACTGTTGGGTGTATGTAGCCTAGGTTTAGGTTAGGTTTAGGTTATTAGGTTAGGTTTAGGTTTAGGATCCTCAGACAATCCATTTATATGACTAGTCTTTGTTTCGAGACATTAGTTCCACTGTCTACCAATAGATGGTGTGGATGATGGTTAGATTGGAGAATTGGTCAAAAAGTAATCACGCTACCTCTTTTTAGGCCTACCTCTCAATCTGCACCCCGCTGGTTGTCAATGTGTGTGTTAGTCCATCTCTCCCTCCGCATGCATCGTATAAACGTGGTCGGTTCAGTTCCTTTTAAATCTAGCGGATTTATCTTCCTCATCTGCAGTCATAGTTTTAGTGCGGATTGTAGTATTTCTGACTCCGTCTGAGATTTATATATTTAGCATGCTGCGCTCCAGATGAGAGGTCTTTGGCGAATTATGAGTTTAGACTTTTGACGCTCGGTTGGGGATTTACGAGTAGGTATGAAAGAATGTGCAGAACTATTTACTCTTTCTTAATACTATTGAAAAAATGAAAATGAAAAATGCTTTATTGCTTTCCGAGTTACATACTTAGACTAGCAAAGAATTAGGTACTTACATATATTATGAAGTTAATATCTATTATTGTGTGTAAAATAAACTTCCTTATTTTATTTCATGTTGAATTTGATTCGACAATAGGACCTTGGCGCCTAGGCGCTGGTTTTTTTATATGATAGGTGGCAGACGAGCAGACGGATCACCTGATGGCAGGCAATCACCGCTACCCATAGACACCCGCAACATCAGTAGAGTCACAAGTGCGCTGCCAACCTTTAACCCCCTTTCCCCCAATGGGGTGTACTTTTACTCACTTGCCGAAACACAGCGTATACCCGCTGCTTCACACCGATCTTCTGCAATGTGAGGCCGTGTGATACCACTGGTCGAGCCGGCCCATTCATGCCGAAGCGTGGCTGTCCCACTGCTGCGCTGTCGCCGTCGAATGTATGTAGATGAGTAATGGGGCACAATAAGATATAATAAAGTGTGAAATAGCAAAGGGCCAGCCACTTAGCACTGAATTCACCAAATAAGCGCAATAAAATCAGCTCTTAGGATTTATAGCGACCGAATGTCCTTGATATTGCAACAGTAAATAATATCTTTCGTTAAAAGGGTCGTTTTATTGGCACCCTTTCGTTTTATGCGACGATTATGTCATTTTTATGTGCGCTCGAACGCTATTTACGTATTTTATTGACAAACAGACGGAATTACTTATATATAAAATCCAAATTGTTATCATCCCGTAAACTTTGTACATTGCCACTTAATTGAATGGGGAGTTGAGCGTGACTTTAAAACGTAGTGAGTGCTTTTTTGGTCCCGTTTTATATGTTTTTTTTATATATTTTACTGGGCAGTGTAGGATGAAGTGTTATAAACTACTAAAACTATATGTTAATTAGTCAGTTAAAGAGAAATAAATAAATAAAATAAATGCGCCAGACAATCACACCAATCAACCTGGTCTCAAACTAGGGCAACCCCTGTACTATGATGACCAGGTGACGATAATTAAGGGGCGTCAACCCAGAACACCCAGACCCAAGAAAATTTTGAAAATGTAGTTTTCTTAAATTGACTTGACCGGGAATCGAATCCGGGACCTTTCGCGCTAAGAAAGAAAGAAGTGTATTTAAAGGAAATAACCTAATAGGTATCTTATTTAAAACATTGACAAAGGCAATAATGTTTGTATTCCAGAATCCACGAAAAATTTAACCCTTAGGTATAAACTTAGTTTCGCTATGTCCGTCCTTGGGCAACCTAGCTCAGAAATTCGTCGTAGTAGAAAACTGTCATTTGGCCTAAACATGCGTAATTGTTACGCTAACAAAACACAGTCGTAATATTTTTTCTCGCGAACGCCATATGAGATAACGTTATGCCACATTCGATTCCCGGGTCAAGCAAAAGTATGTTTCGAATTTTTCGAACATATCTCGGGTGTCGGTTGTGATCACCAATTTTTCGGTAGGTGTATTAAATATGCCAATATTAGGAATAGTAAGCCAAATGTGTTTTATTCCTATTTTATTGTCATGTTCACCTATACGGTTATACGTTTTATAAAACTTTATAAAAACTAACAGGCAAATGTTTTTTGAAAACAAACGAAATAAGATTTTAGATTTTAAAAGGATATTGTAACGGTACACCTTGTACACAACTATTAAAGAGGTTTTGCTTTCTGTTTAATATTCTTATTTCGCAGATACTATTATTATTAAGTTGTGGCTATATATAGCCATGGTTATTCATAACTTTTCCGACATTGTACCTTTTTGCTATATTAAGGTCGACCTACATAGGAATTGGAATTTTCCACTTGGCATTTTCCCCATACAGAGGAAATGTTTCATCCTAAACATGCGCTTTATGGTAACTGTTCAACCCTTATTTGTCAAAATGAAATCGGCTCCGGATGCATCATATAGAGGGCTTAGATTTAAATGTTTGACGATTTAATTTTTAACTGGAAGGTTTTGCAAAGTGCTATCAAAAAGAAAATTATGATTCCGTTGGTTAAAAACATTTTAATGTATACTAAACCCTTATAACAAAACTTGTTCTATAGTTTTTTATGGCTACTATAAAGAGCAAATTTAACTCTGCCAACGTCGAGTGATTTTTGACCTCGATCACATCAACACCTGATGGTAAGTGAAGATGAGGTCTAAGGTGGGCCATGCTTGCCCATGAAAAGCCTTTTCACTCTTGTAAGGAACTGTAAGGTTTTTTTTCTCCACTGTTTTTAAGCTGCGAAGTTCTATATCATTGATTGAATATTTTAGCATAAGCAAAACAGCATACACGTGCTCATAAAATAAGCTTATGCTTATGTGATCCAATAAAAAACACGATCTATAAATCGGTGCGATGTTTAATTTTAAGATAGTTTCGCTATGTCCGTCCTTGGGCAACCTAGCTCAGAAATTCGTTGTAGTAGAAAACTGTCATTTAGCCTAAACATGCGTAATTGTTACGCTAACAAAACACAGTCGTAATATTTTTTCTCGCGAACGCTATCTTATGAGATAACGCTAGCTATGCCACATACCTACTTTATAAATAATTAGTCTTTCAAAAATAGTGGGTTCGGGAACACAATTTTTCGATAAAAAAGTAGAGTATCAGCACAAAATATGTATCAGCCTATACCTATACTGCAGAGCAAAGGCCTCCATCATATAAATCAAGTTATCACTACCATGAAGGGATTAAGCTTAAACACCACGCTGGCCCAGCCCAGTGGCTTGTAACCGAGCCGTGATCTCGGGGTCCCGGATTTGATCCCCGGGTCTAGCATAAGTATGTTTCAAATTTTTGGAACATATCTCGGGTGTCGGTTGTGATCACCAATTTTTCGGTAGGTGTGTTAAATATGCAAATTTCAGGAATAGTAAGCCAAATGTGTTTTATTCCTATTTTATTGTCACGTTCACCTATACCGTTATACGTTTTATAAAACAAAACTAACAGGCAAATGTTTTTTTTGAAAACAAACGAAATAAGATTTTAGATTTAAAAAGGATATTGTAACGGTACACCTTGAACACAACTATTAAAGAGGTTTTGCGTTCCTGTTTAATTCTTATTTCGCAGATACTATTATTATTAAGTTGTGGCTTATATAGCCATGGTTATTCATAACTTTTCCAACATTGTACCTTTTTGCTATATTAAGGTCGACCTACATAGGAATTGGAATTTTCCACTTGGCATTTTCCCCATACAGAGGAAATGTTTCATCCTAAACATGCGGCTTTATGGTAACTGTTCAACCCTTATTTGTCAAAATGAAATCGGCTCCGGATGCATCATATAGAGGGCTTAGATTTAATTTTTTGACGATTTAATTTTTAACTGGAAGGTTTTGCAAAGTGCTATCAAAAAGAAAATTTATGATTCCGTTGGTTAAAACATTTTAATGTATACTAAACCCTTATAACAAAACTTGTTCTATAGCTTTTTTATGGCTACTATCATGCTATAAGGAGCAAATTTAACTCTGCCAACGTCGAGTGATTTTTGACCTCGATCACATCCACACCTGATGGTAAGTGAAGATGAGGTTTAAGGTGGGCCATGCTTGCCCATGAAAAGCCTTTTCACTCTTGTAAGGAACTGTAAGGTTTTTTTTTCTCCACTGTTTTTAAGCTGCGACCGGATATCTAGTTCTATATCATTGATTGAATATTTTAGCATAAGCAAAACAGCATACACGTACTCATAAAATAAGCTTATGCTTATGTGATCCAATAAAAAACACGATCTATAAATCGGTGCGATGTTTAATTTTAAGATCTGAAAGCGCCTGGTACAACAGAATCCCATTTGAGTTTTGCAATGCGTTTCAAATATAACGTTGCTTTTTTATCCGTATTGCCACTCGATCTCTTTATGGGGGACCATCTCGCTTTCATCCAGAATAAACACATTTTTATTCCGATCTCATGCTAATAAAATGCAAATTCGGCCCTTTCGGCTTAGGGTTTGGCAATTTTCAACAAATGTTTCCTATTGAATTTTATTTGATTTCCTTAATTGCTGGACATTGTTGCCCCGTGTAATTCTTATTGAATGTTGTTTTAATTTAATTCTGTTATCAATGTTGAGTTTGTTCTAAAAATTATGCCGTAAATAGAATTGTTTTCATTTGGTTCGTTTTGAAGGGTTCTGATCGAGTTGTTGGAAGTACTTTGCATTATAAAAATCTGTACGCCATTTGTTTTTACTCCACTACCCCCACCAAAATTAAATCAGCTTATATAATCTGAGCGTGTGATTCTCGCTACCGTCGTTTCGTTTTGGAGCCCGAGGTGGATTTGATGAGCTGGTAATAGGTACAGCAACTGCCGTTTTACTTTTTAAATAACCTTGTATACTTACTATTTTATTACAACGTATAATAAGTTTTCCTTCAACAGAACACAGAGTTACAAATCAGAATATTGTACGGAACAGACTACTCACGAAACTCTGTCGGATCTAAATATTGCGGAACTTATTGCAAACTTTCTGAATTCTTCACGAAGAAATCGTTGTGGTGAGGTGCGCCGATTGTAGGACTCCACAAGGAGCCACTCACACGAGATATCCGGTCGAATATCGGGTCGCCCGAGAATGCGGATGTCTCTTGCATGTATTGGACCTTGCATATCGAAGAAAGGTGGGACTTGATCTGTATTTTTTTAGGTATTTTTTTACTAAACTCATGTATGATTTAAATTTAGAACTCAAAAAGTATAAGTGATATTTAAATTTTAGAGAAATAAGATGGTTTTACCATAGGGTATTTATATACATACATTAAGATATATTAATGCACAAACTAAAAAAGTTTTTGTTACTAAAAAAAACGACTTTTGAAAATATTCGCACTAATATTACTAAGCATAAAAAAGTCTTGCGGTAGGCATATTTACTTTTTAGATTGAAAAAGTTTAGGAGGCTGAAACTGATAATTTGCTCCTGTTGTAGGCAGACGAACTTTTTCTAATTTGAATCCCTTGCAAAATTGTACAGTCATGTGCATTATTATGAAGGCAGTTTCATTCAAATGTAAACCTTATTGCATTGGTTTAAGAGCTCAGATGTAGAATTTTATCATTGCAGGGGACTGTTCATACATAGGTTTACCGAAACTATGAACGAACAACTTTTAACGCACTGAATTGCTAACTAGGTTATGAAGTTTCAGTCCCTTGTAAACGGATTTTTGAGAGTAAGGTACGGGGGACTGCGTTGAGTTGTGAACATATTAAGCTAAGGTAAGTTTGACGGACCGAATCACCAACGTTGAGGTTCTCAAACGAATGCAAGTTGAGGTTGTACGGACCATTAAAATAAGAAAAGTCTCATATCTTGGTCACATCTTAAGGAACCCACAATACCAATGGTTATGATAGTCTGGAGAAGGCTCCAGACTATCATCATGGGAAAGATTGTTGGGAAACGTAAAATTAGAAGGCGAAAAATGTCATGGAGGAACATACGACATTTGACTGGCATCAAATCCTCCCAGCACAGATTTAATTTATGATTGTGATTTGGTTTTGGGTTATGGACAATTTTAAGGAGCTGATGGCCAATCTTCAGTAATAAAGCGACACTTCAAGAAGAAGAAAAAGTTGTAACAAATCTGGCTAATGCCTGACTGCATACAGAATGAGGTTTTGTAATTTTCAATGAAGATATGACGGCTCGCTTGTTAGAATATCTCAGGTTCTAATCATGTTCTTAAAAAAATACTCAGCCCACCACACATATATATATATATATATAATATATATATAAACTTAACAATCTAAACATTGTTCGTTAAAGTATCTATCCTCCATAGATCCTTCAGATAGGTACTAACATTTTTTTGCAAAGCATTTTAGGTGATGCTACTATTGCATACTTTACTGTAGATACTTTAACGAACAATGTTTAGATTGTTAAGTTAAGCAGGACAAAAAACAATGAATGATCTAAGAAAATGTTCGTTCTGTCCAAAATAAATTTAATTCTAGTATTTATTTTCTTTGCAGGTATTCTCTATTTGCAATCAATATAACTTAGGTGATATTTACCTATCTCTTTCTTCGGTCGGATTGCCTCTCCACAAGATCACCTTAGCAAACTAATTATAAGGCGGAATGTTTGCTCAAACAGTAGGGTGAAGTTTTGCCTTAATTTTTTCCACTTTGTTGTTGCTCGTCATACATAGGTAGATAATTATAAGCGTACTGAGCTTGGTAGAATTTGTGTTTAATTAAAATCTGCTGTACACCACCGACAAAGGTTTTTTCACAAAGGTTATGAAATGAGTTCCCCGGTGAAGTTTCACTCACGTTCGCTTCTGTGGCCGTACCATGAGTTTGAAATACTATCCTCGCTATCGAAAACTATCGCTTTTTCTCTTTCATTGTGATGCATTTGAAAGAGACAGAGCAATAGTTTACGTTATGTCAGTTTTCGATGTCAGCTCATGGTGGCGCTACTGATCGCTGGAATTCGTCTGACATCATACTTACTTGAGCGTTTTTTAGTGCGGCACTGTACGTACAGGTAACCATTAATGAGAAGCTTTTTGGGTGCACAACCTCATTAAATTTTTTTAGTTGTAGGAGTATAATCGATATTATAGCTACGCAGAGTTAGTTAAGAATGGTCGTTGAAAACAGGGACTTCAGAAGAAGTTTTTTCTCAAGCATTTTATTGTAGATAAGCTTCAGTCTATAACGCACATATTTTAGATTCTAAAAATCAGGTTTTTGTTCAATTAATTTATAATGTAAAGTATTTGGTTATATCTGTAACTGATGTACCTAGTTAATGTGTGATTTTTTTTTATTCAAGAAAAATGGTAGAGAATCATGGGATGGAGGGCTAAATAAAAACGAAAATTAGGAAATATGAGAAGTAGTTGGCTGTCATCCAATATTATTCATTCCAGTTTTTACAAAATATCTACCTCTTATCACGTGATCGTTTTTGACGTTGCTGTGAAAATCCCAAAGTTCCTTAACTTTATTTTGAAGCAATCACGTAGTCGTAGATAGATATAAATTGGCAATATCTGTCTGTGCGTCTTATACCTGGCGGGGTTCACGCTTGAAAGGGATTAGAGTTGAAAGTAGTTATAATCTTTCTTGCCAAGAGAGCACGTGAGTTCTCTATAAAGGTTGAAACATACCTGACAGCCTTGTACTGTTAATACGGATATTGAGCAAAAACTGTTATAAAAATCTCTTCGAAGTCGGAAAGTTACATGTTTTCTTAATATACCGCCATATTTACAATAGGGTAATGAGTTAATATTTAGAATTTGTCTCAAATGTTTGTAACAAAAAAAACTCTGTGAACTGTCTATAGTTTACTTAAGACATGCATTTTGATAACCAAGAGTAGAGAGAAAGTAGCTTTCTAAAAAACTATGACAATTTGACGATAACGATTTCTAAAGATAAAATTTGACTCGTAACTTCTTGCTTCAACTTGAATCTGGTTTCCAGTAACTCCTAGGCGCCTTGCTCATACTTTGTAATACTTTTTGTAATTAGAAACAGGTAGCAGATGAGAACCAACCTCGATCCGCCGGGTCCTTGAATGCCCTTCGCCGTGCCCTAACGAGGACATTCATAAGGCAAATAATAATCCAGCAGAAAAAGGAACATTCTGTTTACCGTAATTCTCCCCTTGTTGCCATTTTTCGTTTGCGAAAAGTCGTGACGTGTAGCGAGGAAAATTGACGGTGATTTGTGCTACTTAAGGTCCCATTTTTGTATTAAATTTTGACGCAATATTTTCATTTCGAGTTTTGAAACATAAACATTGCATTAAAATTTATGTTCAGTGTTTCTTAAAATTTTTGTTATGGTTCGCCGACGCTTAAGGGCCGGATATTTGATCCGTAGTTGTCACTCGTTGCATTACAAATCCTAGGAAGACTGCTGGCTGTTGCTGTATGAGAAAATCTGAAATTGAAATCTATGGCACAGTTTCTGTAACAATGGAAACCTATATCAATAGTTGGCTCTGAACCTGACACCATGATCCATTACCGGCGTCATGGTATGCTCCTTTTGCAACTCGGAAATCGTATCGCGACAAAACTACCTAGAAACAGATAGTGTAAAATCCCTTTTAGTTTCTTTAGTTAGTATTAAGAAGACAAACCTCATTAGTTTAGTTTGATGTGATTTATTGTTAAGTGTTTTGTATGTATACTATTTATAAGAAGTAACTTCTGAAGACATCGATAAGGCTTATAGGTAGGTACATAAACCGAAAAGACGTAATACTTGCGCGATATAATCTACGCCCAGTACCATCTATTGGTTATGTTTGAAACTAATGTTCCGAAGCGAACGAAAATTTTGTGCCACTAATAAATGAAAAAAAAGTAGCTTGCTATGAGAATGTTTCAAAACCATCGCATTACGAAACATATTACAACAGTTTAACTACAGATAGTAGGTACATTGTTACAAAACCAAACAACATTTGTCAACTATGTATCATCCCATTCGTTATGAAAAACGAGGATTTCAGGTTATTATGAAATTCAGAAAAGTCAAACTTTTGACGTTGACTGTGCTAGCGTTAGATAATAAAATGTAATGAAATGGTCAGTCTAACCATAATGAACGTGGAAAGTACTTTTATGGCTGCAATGGAAACCGGCAACCCCGTAATATGTGAACTAGACTGGAGTATGCCGACTTAGGAGGTAATTTAATGTCCAAATTTGCATAACTTAATTAAAGAGGTGTGAACTCTACAGATTCAAGGACCAATCTTGCCACTACTTGCTCTATTTTCATGTTAAATTAATTCCGCAGAATGTATATCACCGTTTCAAATCTGTTAAATTTATGTACTAACTTTGCTTAACCGGGGTGTGCTCCTAGATAAAACGTGTCTTTAAAAGTTTGTACTATATTGCTCGCATAACATCACCTTCATCATAGTATACCAACAACAGTAAATACAAAGATGTTTTCAAGAAGATCATTGAACTTCGCTCTCAGTTCATATATTTATATATGTTTTAGATGGGATTTGTTCGTGCTAACTGAATTCCATGCAAGCGTCAGAATTAGGTATAAAGCAGTGGGTACGTAGAATTTGGACAAACAATATGATATCCCGATTTATTAGAAATATACAAATAATTACATAAAGCTTCCGAGAACAGCGCATTCAAACAGGTAAAAGGTTTGATATCTTTGGGTGTATAATTTGTACTGAAACATTACCTATGTATACAAATTTATAAAATATTATTCAATTTAACAGGTGATTCGACCGGTGTGATACCACGGCCTCACAGAAGACCGGCACACTGAATGCTACGAGTTTTTGGCTTGAAGGTAACATTTGAATATTAATAAATTCAACTGTTACCTTATTATTTGGTTAACTATACTCTCATATAATTCATTATCAATAATTTAAATATTCTAGCGTCTGCTACGAGTCTTTACATAAACATGATGTTAAAGTATACCATGTTTGTCGTGGGCTCGTAGTAGCCGCACGCCATATTTACATGCTACGGGTGCTACGATGACTACGACCAACCCTATTAGTGCTACGAAAATTACTGTTCGTGTGAATATTTAGAACTATTGATTTATCTGGCATCAGAAAATGCATCTTATTTCTTTGATTTGGCGCTGTTTGCCAATGTTCCCAAAACTAATAAGTTCTTTGATATATTCAGTGTCGAAATTGGCCAAGCCGTTCAGATTGTACGACTTTGTCATGAAAGAATATAAGAAATGGATAAACATACGGTCAAACATCCTTTCCTCGGTAGTCAGCGCATTTGGTAGTGACCCTTTTTTTTTTGTTGACGCTGGGGAATGCCGCTGACCCGAAGTGGGCCATCGTGGTCTTGCGACTCCTTATGCATACCCTCCTGCCGTGGCAGGCGGCTTATGTTGGGCTCTCCTCCGGGTGGGACCGGAGGCATACCGATTAAACCCCAGCGACGCTCCCGCATCGCCAGAGTGGGGAGGAGACATGAGGACGGGTTGAAGAACCTTACTTCACATCCCTCCTCAATTTGGTGCATCACACCCTGCCTCATATCATACGCCAAAGGTCGTGGATTCGATCCCCACCCTGGATAAGATTCGTGTGATGAACACTTGTGTTTGTACAGTTTCTGGGTGTTGTATATCTATCTATTTAAGTCTTATATTTGTAATCCTGTGTTGTCTGACAGCTGGAACACAAGTGCTTAAGCTACTTAATACGGAGTCAGGTCAAATAAGATGTTGTGTGAATTTATTATTATTTTACATTTTATTTATAGATGTAGGTATAAATATCCTTACCGATCCAAATTTTAATTTACGCTTTATAAAAAACATACTTACGCTGTAAATAAAATTAGTCGCAATTCGACTGAATTTCAATAAACCGTCAACGGCAAATGAAATTTCCGGAATGGCCTAAATATCTTCAGACTGTTCGCGAAAATTTGAATCGGACTTAATTGCCTCACCTCCGGACTTCCTTGATCTAAATTGTGTCGTAATATTATTTCACTTTCTAATGGTTTCCCTTACGGCGATTTAAAGTGAGACGATATTGTTTCTGACAAAAAAGGAAGGAGCGTATTCTTTCCTTAAGAGCCGGTTACGCATATCCTACTACTATTATAAAGGCGAAAGTTTGTATGGATGTATGGATGTTTGTTACTCTTTCACGTAAAAACTACTGAATAGATTTGAATGAAGCTTTACCACAATATAGCTTATACTATCAGAATAACACATAGGCTACAATTTATAAAAATATATTGTGTGGATTGTCCAAAATATGACGGTAAGTGTCAATAATGAACACCACGCGTACGAAGTCGCGGGCGGCCGCTAGTGTGTATATATACTCACGAGTTGCCTTTCCAGCGGAGGTCACTTAGGTACCGTCAGATGCGCGGTCTGCTCGTTTGTCCAATATGATGAAAAAAAAAACAAGCGTTTACAAACAATTATCATGTCAACGTGTTCTCGAGGTTTTTTTAATCAGTTCTAACTATGGGTAGATTTACTACATTTTTTCTATTTCTGCATGACAATCTTAATGTGGTTCACAAAATACGTCTACTTACCAAGCTTCCAAAAATAAACCTCTTATACATTCGGAAAGAATAGCTGTGACATACGAACGGGCAGACAGAGAGGCATGACGAATTGATATAAGAGTTCCTTTTTTTCCATTTGCCTACATAACCGTAAAAAAGCGTCCAATTGAAAAAGGTTTTCGTCAGTTACAAAATATAACGCAATACATTCTCGAGTTAAAGTAAAACAAACATTATGAACATAGCAGTGTTTTTTTTCTCTCCGTGCTTATCCCAACGGATGTCGTTGTGTTATCTTAGAGGAGACTCATTCATCATCCCGCTCATTACTTTAAAAATAAAACCTTGTACTGTGTCATGTTTTATCGCTATACCTGGACGTTATCATTGTGTAGTAAAGTACGTACAATGTAACTCGCAAACTTGGCACATTCCGCTCTAGGTACAGACAAGGGCAATCTGCGAAGTTACGCCGGCGTCGTTACCTACGTCTGCCTACAAAACTTTATTGACATTTTTATGTTCCGGTGCAGAAAATATTCCCCCACAATTTTTGTTTAGTTTCTGCATTGGACAGTGATAGATAGTCTGCCAAAATAACGGGTTATCTCACACAAATATTTACAAAACTCGCCGAAAGATGCGGCGCGGTCGGACAATGATCCATCGCTTTTAAAAATGTTTCTTCGAGAAAGATGGGGTGTCGAAGTAGGCGTTGGTACTCTGGTACTCACGGTGTATACAGGATGTATCTGTGAACATACCATCTCTTTAATCACGTCTTCTAATAATTATTCCGAACAACATTTGTTCTATGACTTTTGGAAATTCGCAATAGAAAACATTTTTCAAGTTGAAGTTTCAAGTTTTTTCAAGTCGGCCACGTTACTTGTGTATTTTGTACGGGGAGTCGAAAAAAATTTTGATAAATTTTGAAAACTCATGGAACAAAAATGTTGTTCAGAATGGCTGGTAAAAGACGTGGTTAAAGGAGCTGTAAATGTTCACAGACACACCCTGTACGAAGGCAGGCTTTTCGGATCTAAATGCTTAAATAGTGAAACAATTTCTCAAAGCTACATTCTCAGACAGGGTTCTGAATGGGTCCTACGTTTCACTCTTTTAGATTGCTAACAATTTTATTTTCAGAGCGAACCTTTGATTACATAGTGCTGCTACAAAGAAGCTCCTTTCGTATTCAAGTATTTCGATTCGAAATATTTCAAAGAACTCTTCATTCGTTTTGTGCCTCTCTTCTTAGGCACGGAAGAATTTGTTGAAATTATTTACTTCAGATTAAGTACTTTAAATAAAAAAATAATAATTACAGAGACCATTGCAGTAATTGGTTTGAGAGCTTTGTACATTTTGCATTCCTTTTATAATGTACTTCTACTTTGTTTGGTGCAATAACAATATCTGTCTATATTATAGGATACGAGTGCCTATATTAGATACTTTGGGGAAGCCCAAGGGAGTGGACGTCTATTGGCTGAAATGATGATGATGAATGTAATGTAATACTACTTTTCGGTAAGACACAAGGTGGACGACGATCGTCGTGGAAATTGCTTGGATGCGAGTAGTTCCAAGACCGTGTGTGGGGAACATTGGGGAAGGCCTATATTCAGTTGTGGACGTCGATTGGCTGAAATGATTTTGATGACGATGATGAATTGTATTTGTATTGTTTTTAGTGTATTTCTTTAACATCTGTAATTCAAAAGGTAACTTTGTAGATGTAGGTTTACCTAGTGCGACCGGGTTTCTAAAATGAGTTTCGGACTCGCAAGTCACATAAGAACACACTCGTGGTTAGAAGGGGTGGTTATCGCTGGATACGGCTAGGAGGAGTATATACTTATTATGCTGTGGCATTGCGGGCAAACTAAGAATTTCTACACCCATTTGTTCAAGTTCAGATCCAAGTTCACTTACAAAATAACAAACGTACGTCCAGCAATTTCCGCTGAACGAATAGTGTACGAATATTCGTATAATTTCCATTTCCATTTGCGGTGCCCAATTAGATGCAGTCTGTTTGTCGGTCGCGCGCGCCAGTGTGCACGCGTCACGCGAACAATGGAGATAGATTAAGTTATTAAGGGTTACAGACCTATATTATGACAGTTGTAATATTTAGTGTTGTTATCGGCATTTTGTTACTAAGGCATCTTCTGATAACTGTGCGCATTTAAGGCACACTTGTATACGACCAAAGCAAAAAAAGATAATCCATAATATGCCTAATTTACATCCTATCATTTTAAGTTATAGGTGGCAGATGAGTAGACGGATCTGATGATAAGAGATTGCCCGCAAATCAGTGGGGTCGCAAGTGCAGCTGCCAACCTTTAATTCCCCCTTTCCCCCGGTACCTTCACTCACTCGGCGAAACACAGCTCAGGCGCTGCTTCTGGTTCGTCTGCGTAGGTCTTCTGTGGGGCCGTGATATTACTCCGGTCGAGCCAGCCCATTCATGCCGAAGCAAGGCTTTCCCACAGTAATAAATAAATAAAATAAATGCGCCAGATAATCACACCAATCAACCTAGTCTCAAACTAGGTACCTGTACTATGAGTTCCAGATGACGATAATTAACTGGGGGCGTAAACCCAGAACACCCAGACCTAAGAAAACTTAGAAAATGTAGTTTTCTGAATTTACTTGACCGGGAATCGAATCCGGGTGAATACCTTAGCCAATGCGCCATCGAGGTCGTCAAATAATCAGTAATGTAGAATCTATCTGCAAATATATACCTAATAAGATATCACTATTACAACATAGACGCATGGAGATTACATCAAAAGGCGACTAATTACATCGATAAATTAGGTGACTGAAACAGCTACTCATCGCCTAAATATTACTCATAAAGAAGACAGTTAAAATAAATTAGCCCGTAAAGCCCGTAATAACGTCTATTCATTAAATTCCAAATGACATGTTATTAGCGTATACAATTTTCCGACTACGAGCAGAACTCCGAAACGTGTTAACAAACTTTTGTCGGCCAAACGTCACTGCTTAATATAACTTTGAATATAGCCTTGTAGACTAAGACATTTATTCCGTAACGAGAAGTGAGCAGTGAATGCAATTATTATTATTACTGACTTAACCGTTTTGACCGTGGGAGAGCCACGCTTCAACATGAATGTGCCGGCTCGACCGGAATGATACCACGGATTCACAGAAGACCGGCGTGAAGCAGCGCCTGCGTTGTGTTCAGCCGAGTGAGTGAGGTTATCGGATACCCAATTGGAGGGAAAGGGGGTTAACGGTTGGCAGCGCACTTGTGACTCTACTGGTGTTGCAGGTATCTATCTATGGGCGGCGGTCATCACTATCACATAAAAAAAACAAAAAGGAGGAGGTTCTCAATGCAACAGATTTTTTTTATTGCATGCAGGTCACTTTCTGTAGCGGTGGCTGTTTTTTGTTGCAGTAAGGTATCAGCATAATAATACCTACTGTTCCACTGTAGGGCAAAGGCCTCCATAATAGAAATCAAGTTATTGCTACTATGGGATGGGATTAGGCTTATTCACAATGCTTTCTAAATGGGGATTGGTGAAAAATTCTATAAATACTTTTGCTCAGCCTGAGAATTAGATAAACCTAAGACCCTGAGATCAGGACCAGGTACTGAAACCAAAAAAGTCGATTGATGCAGGAATAAGCTAAAATATGACATTCTGCTTTCATATTAGAGTCCAACTCTGTGGTGTATGGGTGAGCGTAGCCTCACAAGCATGAACGTTGCTAAAGAAATCTTAGAGAAAAACACCACTTCGTATAAGTGGCCCTATAGTTTGGTTAAGACAACCCGAAATACAGGTAATCATCCTTGAATAGCATTTCAGTTTGCGGGAATAAAAAAATAAAAAAATGCTCCTGGCTGGTTTGTGTTCCGCACCGCTAACAAATGATTGCATTCCAAAAAAACTCGGTTAAAAAGTTAGCCTGCATTCTAGTTTTAAACTAAAAGTTTATCGGATTAAAAATTAGCCGATATCTAATTGGAGTGCACGAGGCCGCATTACCGAGAGTGGTATCGGGTGAATTAACGAAATTACCAAAAGCTAATTAAGAACATCAAACTCCTCCCGCGAGTTTCACAGTTCTCCGTACAAGGGAAGCTGAGCGTGTATAAGGCAAAAGGCGGGCTGGAAATTAAAATCGTGTAGGAATCGTGTCTACCCGCTATCGGCTAAAGCGTTGAAATGCAGAATTGAAAAAAATATGTTAACAGTCAAAATATTATGTACCTATATTTTATATGTCAATATTATCAGACCCTCACATAGTATTATGAATGAACCTTCACATTGTATGAACTTTTTTATTGTTTTTAGTTTTGAAGATTTTTTTTAATTTACAGCTTAAAATTACAAGTTGATTGACTCCCAAAACTTTATTCTTAGATTTTCATGATTTTGATCAAATAATTATGAAAAGTAAATTCATTAAGAATTATTAAAAAAAAACTTTATAGTCCATTAGTTATTTGTCTGCAAAATTTTTCTTTACAGGTAAAGAGCTAAAAGAAACACTGGGTGATAATCTTGTTCATGAATATTTACCAAAATTTATTTATCAGCGAGAATAGGAAATGAAACACACTAATGAGCTCGCACGGGGCATTAAAACTTACGTAAATTTATATCTCGACCGCTACCTCAGCAGAAAGTAGACTTTACTCAGGGAAAATCGACGAAGTTATAAGTACTCTAATGATGCCGAGACTTACTTGAAAGAAGGGATTCGACGTTAGCTCAACTAAAGAACAAATGGCATCTGATGAAACGAATTTGAAACTCGCCTCTCGTAACGTCGTTTTCTGAGGCTTAACTCTGTTGATTATTAGATACCTACATATGGAGGACACAACGTGTCGACTGGAAATGGCACAAGGGTTCTAGATCCTGACTTTGTGTGATAACACTTATCTGTCTATTGTTTTTATTTACTATGATACTTACTTCGGGGTCAGGTCGACGTATACGTGGCTTGAGGGCAATTCGTCCCGAAAACAAAACTCGTCCCAGAATTTCAAGATTTTTTTGGTTACTGTTCTAACCTAACATAACCAATTTTTTTTTGTTTTGTAGAGTTTAGTAAATATTATCACAGTAAAAATATTGGTTAGGATAAGTTAGAAAGGTGAGAAAAAAGATCTTGAAATTGTGGGACGAGTTTTTTTGGGACGAACCTGTATATGTATTTACATACGTACATACGTATACAGGTTAGGCACATAGGTACATAATGTGCTGTTGTCTAATTCGAAAAGTATAAATCAATTTGTTATCTGCGTGATATAGCAAACCAATTTATTAAAAACTTCGATCAACAACTTAGTAACCTGTACGAGTATAGTCAGCTTTACTTTTATTTGCACAAATAAAACTGGTAGCTAACGAGATCACCTGCGCTGCGCTCATACGTTACCTATGTTTACGCGCTATTCCAAGTACTCAAAGCTATATATTTCAAAGGTATCGACACATTTTCCTTCCTTATTATTTTAGAAACTGTACAGTTTACGAGTATCGCACCGCAGAACGATCGCGATCTTACCATCAATGTTAAAAGGCATCACAAAGAGGAAATACAGACATTAACGTTTTACACCCAAAAGCTTTTAGCTCGTAAATATTTCGGTGGTGCACGTGGTTTTATAACGGAAAATATTTTATATTTACTACAGAATGTGCCGTTTCTAAATTTATATACACGTAAAGATAACAATGTTGAGTCTTTGTGTTTATGACAAATCGATGGATGTATTTTTTAAACGTTACCGCCGGGTATTATTCGGTGAATATTTTATATTCAAAACACAGAGTACACTTATGCGACCTTTTTATATCGGGAGCAAACGAATTTCACAGACATATAATTTGTTTTGTGTTGTATTGAAACGGTTAATATTAATCAACTCATTTTCAACTATTACTACTATAAATTTTATTACAACTAGCCAATTATACTATCTTATTGTAATGCGTGAAAACATCACAATTTACTATAATGTCATATTGACAGTGCACTGTGTTAAATTATACTTTACGAGTATATATTACTACAATAGGAAATTCAACAGTCAGCATTATTTAGTATCATGTAATTTTTATTATTATTGACAGGTTGATTTATTCACCAACTAATTTAAGTTTAAGACCAATGTTCCAATTCACTTCTCGTACATTAATGTAAGTATTTTAAAATTGAACTGCACTCAACTAAATTAGTAGTTAAAACTGTGAGATGTTTCCTTAACTCGATACTCAAACTTCTTTACTACCCCTAGTAAAGTACGTCAAGACTACATGACTATTTTAAGGCTACAAAACTATTTCTTCTTCTTGAAGCAAGATTAACTTGAGAGCTTCAAATATTGATGGAAAGAAGTTGGCTACTTAGTAGGTATACAGAGTTCGAATAAGTTTAGGTTTGGGTAATTCTGAGGCAACTAGACCGGACGAGTGAAGTTTGATCTATGGCCAAAGCTTACGTACCTTCTCTTAACGAACCATTTCGTTGGCTAAAGTAAATTTAGGTCAAATCTTGCAATTAAGTCTTGGTCCGCTGCTTTCATTGATTTAAATGTTGATAGTAAGTTATGAAATGGCATTGAGCTGCTAGACATGATTGCGGTTCGCTCAATTATGATTTGGCAAAGATGACCAGAAATAAGCTCTTCCAGATATACCGCAGGAAGACGTAAACGTTCGCAAAAACCTCCCCCAGTTTCCCCACAGACTTCCCCCCATTATACTCCTCCAAATCCCCCCACAATTCTGGTTTTAAAAAAATCCCCCCTAAACTAAAAATCCCAGCGTGCGTCCAATTATTTTCTCCCTATTCCCCCCCCTCCCCCCCCAGCAATAAAAGTCACCAAGGGGGAAATCCCCCAAATTTTGACATCAGTGAGACTCGAGCTTCTCCTGATGATCTTGCGTTCAACGTCCAACACCATTCAAATAGGGATTTGAATCGTGTTGGACTGTTTTAATTTGATGATCTTTGCCAGGTGGTTTGAGGTCACTTGCGCGATGTAAAATTGCATATCTAGTGACATCTGCCGAGACTATTCTAAACCACCTGCTTGGTAGCAATCAATTCATACAAGGCGAGGAAAATATGTAGAGCGCCAACGTGAAATGGCGTGAAGCAGCGCCTGCGCTGTGTTTCGTCGAGTGAGTGAGGGCACCGGAGGCCCAATTGGGGTCAAAGGGGGGTTAAAGGTTAGCAGCGCACTTGCGACTCTACTGGTGTTGCAGGTGTTTATGGGTGGCGGCCATCGCTTAACATCGATTCTGCCACCTATCACATAAAAAAAGAAACCCTTCCAACACTTCGACTTCATAACTTTGTTTGGACTAGTTAATCAAATAAAATAATTCGAATCATTAGTTTATCGTTATACTCAGTATGGGTACATTCACCAATATCGGTATCGGTGTCGTGTCGTGTTGGTGTTCCATCGATCACTGTAGCGACGCCGTTTAACCATCCGACGTCAGTTTCAGGTGAGCGCAGATTAATAGTCCCATACAAATAGATTTTACTAGTCTAGGGTATGGGCTCGTTACATTGCGTTGTGACACTCATTTCGATTCGACTTTTGTTGCAACTTTGAACTGATTTTTGGTTCTGTACCTATTTACTTCATCTGGATAATGACTGATGTGATGCCGCCGAACGTCATCAAGCAGTCCTTTTGAAAGCGACTGCTTGGGATCAATTAACCTGCCCATTGGTCCACTTTTGGAAGTAAAAGTGTTTATATTGTTTTAAACTTTCATAATCACGAATATTACAATAATCATTAATTTACGGCCTATTGCTACCATGCACCTAATTTTTGAATTTCCGGAATATCTCATAAACCATTTGAGTTACACCGTGGCCTTGGCGCTTGCAACAGTGCCGCAATATCGCACTCTTAAAAATAAGGTAGGTACTGTCGCAATGAGGTGGAGGCGGTATTGGTTTGAAATATCTTTTATTGCTTTTCTGAAATTAATAGGTTAGTTCACTCTCTAACTACCACAATCTGGGTGGATATTCCCTCCAAGTCCCTACTATAACGTGAGGTCTGGACCCTCCTTACTTTAGTTCCTCGCGATACCGTAACGCAGCGCAGGTGCGAACGCGCTCCCGAGAGCGTGTCTGTTTATTTTTCAATGCATGACAGATTCCCATTATAAAATCAGCCATAAACGGCGGCCAGTATCAAAGGAGTTTACCATCGTTACAGTACCTACATGGTAGCAATCGCGTAAATATTTTTTCTAAGGAATTTAGCTTATCAATCAAATGTGTTGACAGCTAAAATTGCTTAACCCAGGAACACACAAGTGCTGATAAAAGATAATAATCATCTTTCGCGCAGTCTCGGCCGGGCGATGAGCGCGGGGGACAAGATTAAAGAGCGGCCAGGATAGAGACGAATGTACCACATCCGTCTCTGCCTACCCTCCGTAGAGATTGGAAAAAGTAGCCCTGAGTGAGCTGGGCTTAGCGTTAGCTAGTTCCGCAACAAATTAGGTACAGCCTTCAAGTTATACTGTGATGTGACGTCATTTCATGTATTTTTTTTATGTGATAGGCGGCAGACAAGCAGACGGATCACTTGATGGTAAGCGATTGCCGGCGCCGCCTATAGATATCTAGTAGAGTCACAAGTGCGCTGCCAACCTTTAACCCCTTTTCCCCCCAATTGGGCCTCCGGTACCCTCCCTCATTCGACGGAGAACAGCGCAGGCGCTGCTTCACGCCGGTCTTTTATGACTTCATGGTACCTATCAGTCCGGTTTTCTATGAGGCAAAACATAGCGTAGCTTAGCGAGATTTATACGTGACGTATAAATTGTAACTTCATAAAGTATGGGGAGCCATGTTTGGGCGCATCCACACCTGGCGAATGCGCCGAGAAGGTGCAGCTCGCGAACCGTTGACAAGGCTGCCCGTGATCTGGGCGCGTGCATTTCAGGTTAAAATAAATAAATAAATGCTCTAGACAATCACACCAATCAACCTGGTCTCAAACTAGGGCCACCCCTGTATAATGAGTACCGATGACGATAATTAACTGGGGGCGTCAACCCAGAACACCCAGCCCAAGAAAACTTAAAAATGTAGTTTCCTAAATTGACTTGACCGGGAATCGAACCCGGGACCTTTGGGCAAGCACCTTAGCCACTGCGCTATTGAGGCCGTCATAATTTACCCATATAGGTAAATGCAACTAAAATGCGCACGCACTGCTCGCAGTCATCTTATTTGCGGCGCATTCTTCAGTTATGGACGCACCCTTAGAATTAAACCGTTACTAAGCTGATGTTAGACTATTGTAAGTGTATTTTTGGCCATGACGTTTTTTTATATTGGCTCAGTAAATTGGCTCACCTCAGCCTGATGATAAGCAAGAGCAGAGCCCACGTTGCAGTTACAACGGACGCGATGACACGGCGTCACATCCGTTGGCACTGCCATACTGGCCCGCGAGATGCTTCTTCACGCTTCACCTCGAATATTCTGTTTTATTATAAAGAAAAAATCAATTGGTTTCTAGTCATATCAGATGCGCCGCAGATCGTGCTCTAACAATCGTTTTTTTTTTATTATCCTTAGATACCTAAACTCTTTTTATGACGATCGCATAAAATAAAAACATAATAGCTAACGCAATATAAATTTAACAAAAAACTCCCATTAAATAATCTCAATCGTGGTCTCTATTGTTTAAATTCAGCTGGCGTGACTCAAAGAGCCCTAACGAACTCAAATAACACCATTTGAATGCATCGTGCAGACAAGTTGCTTAAATTATATTCACTTCGTTCTGGTGTCTATTCGGACCCGTTTAAATATTATTAGGTGTTAGAAACTGTCTCTCTTGTCGCAAAAATAGCTTTAAATTCTTTTTTGCACAAAAATTTGTTAGCCTCATTACTCTGCTCATCGTGGTACGTTTAGGCCATGATTCAGGTTTTTGCGAAGTCTGAGTCGTAAAATATCTTGAAGAAACCTACACGTTTCGGATAGTTTCTGGAACCATGTTTCCTCAAGACGTCTTCCCTCACCGCCGATCTAATGGTAGAAATACGCTCAAACTCGTGGGTTTACAAAAATGGGAGGAACTTATTCGGATTTGAAATTACGACCTCTCTTATGCAAGGAACGTTCTTATTTGCTTGAGTGAACTCGAATTGTGAGGTAACTTTACTAGGTGCTTGCCTTAAGATCATTCAATATTTTATATACTCATTAATCACACTCATGACAATCCAAAACACACTTTCCCTCTATGTTCCAATTCCCACAACAACTTAATTTCGTTTCAATACCTTGTTTATATTCTTCCAAAAGAAAAACTCTCGACCCAACACTGTTAGCTAATAAAGGCAGTATTTCAAAACTCCCTATACTATTACAAATTGTAAGGTGAATCTCCTAGCAAATTACGGCGGAGACGCACGAGGCAGACATTTTCTGTTTCATAAATCTCCATTTGGTTCCACCGCTCGGTGAATAGGCTCGTTACTCATAAATAACCGAACTCCGGTCGTTATCTTTCATTCACCGTGTGGTGTGCACACCCCCTAAAAAATCTTTTGCAAACTTTAAATTATTGTTTTCAGAGTTTTATGGCGCGATTACTGTTCCAAATTGGTTGTTTTGCGCGTATTTATTACTTTTAGGTTGAGTGTCCGTGATGTTTACTTTACGATTTGTTTACTTATTTCTTAAGTTGAACTTTATTAAAACAACATTACGTAGGTATGTGCCGTTGACTAATATTTATTTATCAAACTCTTTGAAAAATTATAAGTATTAATTGGCTGGTGTAAAGTGCTGACCTTCTTTATTTTATGTGATCGGTGGTAGATGAGCTGATGGCTCATCCGTCGGTAAGCTATTGCTACCAAAACATTTACCTACACATTTATATTATGATCTTTGTAATACTCAGATCATGGTTTGCACTTTTGATGCTTAGTTATAATTTTATTAATATTCATTCAATGTTTCGATTTGGTCATTTTAATATAAATCATAATTATATTTCAGTTTGGGTATCATACCAGCAACAGTCGTATTTACAATATTATTATTAGTCTGGTCGTTTAAAAATAATAATTAGGTAAGTTAGGTTTCAACGACTTTCAAGTCAAAAACCTATCGGTCAACTAAGATCTATAAATAACGGGTCAAAGGTTCAAAGTCATCTATTCATTACACAAACTAAGGCTCTATTATTAGAACTGGAACAATATTTGATCCCCACCTGGGCTAATTTTCTCGTAGAGTGGGGGTTATTTTTCTTTGAGACGCCCGCCTTAATCAAATACAGCTGAGATAGCAGTTTCTAGTTTATTTCCCTTGCTTACAAATCACCACTAGACGCCCGGGTGGGTAGTTGGAGTACCGGTCTAGTGTTGGGCAGCACACATCTTGAAATGAAGTTTTTAGAGTAGATATCCTCTTTTTTGCGAGTACACAATGTATGGTTCTAATTTCTTCTGTACTTTTTAAATATACTTCAAAAGAGGCGAGTATATAGACTGTATTACTGAGAGATAATTAAGCTCTGTGTAGAAAGAAATGAATCACGAATGCTCTACCTGAAACACAGCGCATGTCAAACAGCCAAAAGAAATGAAATGAATTATTTTGGTTTGGTAGTATTAAAGTAGTTGGCATGTTTTTTTAACTACATAGACACACTAACATTTTGCGCATTGAGTCCGAAGTAACTTCTTATAATATAGGTAAGTATAAATGGAGATATATATTCAAAATTACTGCATTCGAGTACTTATATGTAGATTAACCAGACTACAATTTGAATTTAGCAATATTTAATGTCAAGTCAGCGAACAATCAAACCGTACAGAAAGTCGTGGCAGCCGGGGGCCTGCTGGAGAGCAGGCAGGTGACCGATGATCTAGAGAAGGTTGCGGGAATTCCTTGGATGCGGATGGTACAGGACCGATTTGTGTGGAGAACATTAATTCCCCAATGTGGACCTACGTACGACGTCCCCACCGTGCTGGACATGCGTCCAGCAGTGGACGTCTATCGGCTGAAATGATGATAATGATGAACAATCAAATAAATCTACTCGGTTTGATCTATTTAACTTAATACATTGATAATTTCATTGTCGATTTACTCTTACATTCTAGCCTTTTTGGGAAAATGCATAGCCTCGAGTAAGCTCTACTCAACACTACACGACCGCAGATTTAGTTTCGATATATTGATCAGGTAGTGCCAGATAACTCGGACTAACGACTCGCTGTCGCCTCCTCTAACGTATGGAGATAAAGAGAGAGGTTTCAATCTAATTGAGAGCTGGGAGTTCTAAAACTGTTTGGTCTTAGTTTTCCTCAGAGAGGAGAACGGATGTTGATATCTAATAAAATAGAATTGTATGGTATCAGATCTCCTGATTAAGTCTTAATGTCTATCTTAAACTTTGATTTTAGAAATCCTAGATACCTAATGCAAGAACACGCAGGCATCAGTCGACATTATTTACGTTACAAAGTTCAAAGTCTAAGTTCATTATCCTCCGGCTAAGTTCTGATAACAAATATCCTTTTCTTAATTTAACTTAGTCCTAGTACTATTAATTTGATCAATGTTACGCAATGAATGGATTTTCCTGCTATTGTTATTCAGCAAAGTTTGAATCACATTTGCTACATTTGTTACTTAAGGATCAGATCGATGTTATGCTGTTGTAAGAAGTAGGTACCTCTCTCAAATTTCGCTTCCGTGCCCAGGGCCACAAGGGGCTCATTGTAGTGTGGTCACTAAAGTGTGTGCGGACGAGTGCATCCGAATGCACTGCGGTCAGGGCAACTGCCCGCGCCCGCCGGACAACAGACGTAGACTGACCAAACAACCGGGAACTCGAGCTAATGTTAATACTGCAAAGTTTGAACCACATTGCTTAGGAGAATAGCTTGTGATGACGACTAAACTAATATTGTAAAGAAGATAAGGTTGGTGATCATGTTGTTCTGTGTATGGGTTTTAAAATGTGTTTAAGTAATAAGGGTGTTTATGTTCTTGTTGTCTGATATCCGTCATACAAATAATATGGTACTTTTTTTCTATTTGAGGAAAACCAGCAAGCAAGTTACCCGATGATAAGTAATCACCGCCGCCCCTGGACATCGGCTAGATCTGAATGCGATTGTTTTCTTTATTTATAACTAGCGGCCGCCCGCGACTTCGTCCGCGTGGAAAAGTAACTTTTTACCCCCCTTGTAACCCTAAAAAGTAGCCTATGTCCTTTCTCAGGGTCTAGATCATCTGTATACCAAATTTCATTTAAATCCGTTCAGTAGTTTTGGCGTGAAAGAGTAACAGACAGACAGACAGACAGAGTTACTTTCGCATTTATAATATTAGTATGGAGTATGGATTAAAATATAGGTTCGGAAATATCGCTGCAGGAAAATGATTCCACAACTCATCGTGGAATCATATTTAATATTAATATTGTGCATGTATTTCCTGCATCAGGACTATATGAAGACTCGTAAAACAGTAAGGAGGGGAACAGACGCAGAGAAAAAAAAACACTTCTTCTCCGAGGAAGAAGTCAGCTATTTATCTAGCAGTTCCAGCTGTCACCGGTATTGCATACATACCAGGCAGCTGTAAAAATCTCTATACCTCAGCATGAAGAGACAAAGAAAGAATAGTAATACAACAAAATTTGACTCTTTAGACACTGTGAGCAAAGCGTGTGTACGTGACAATAAAGTCAAGTAATTTCAACTCTAAGCAGTTAATTTTCAACTATGTAAGTTCATTTCGAAACTGCGGGTGCTACACAAAGTTGTTATCTATATTTTATACTAGTACAGTGTAACCAGTGGGATTCACTACTCATTTGCATAAAAATTTTAGCCATAAATATCTTGGCATACATAGTAATTAATTTATCATACTTGAAATTATTTTAGCATAGTGTTGAAAGATTTTGGTCATCAACCATATTTTGGCCTATAACAGTCACAATCATACAAGTTTTAAGAAGACATCCATCATCATTATCAGCCTGTTGCAGTCCTTTGCTGGACATAGGTCTCTCCAAATGCTCGTTACGCCGATTGATCTTCGGCTTCTCGCATGCATTTAATTACATAAGTAATTGTTTTAAGTGTAAATGTAAGTTCCAAGAGTGATGAATGTAGGGTCGTTCTACGTCCACACTTAATATCCGAGCAGAAGTGGGTCGGCTTCATCATCAGTCTATTGTAGTCCACAGTTGGACAAGACCTCTCATAAAGAAGGTTTTGCCCATAATCGCCACGCTCTGGGAAGACTCGGCTTGCGTTCAGATTATGCTATATAGTCTTGTATAAACCCAAATATAGTTATGCATAAACCCAAGGATGGATGGGTCCCACGTCCCGGCTGCCTTTTGACAGTTATCATTTAGGCTTGATCTAGAGCATTATTAGATCTACCTGACTTAAGCATACCTGTAAATGTTTGTAAAAAATCTATATTTTCTTTTACTCGTTTTAAAAACTTTACAAATTTAAGTTACTTTAAGGTCTTGTTTATCAAAAAATATATTTTGCAACCTACGCTAACATCAAAGTAAACAGTTTATACATAATCTAGTCTTCGATAAGCCTGAAGAAAGCAGAGTCATCTCTCATCGTGCTTATTTTACGCGTACCTATGTCAATGTAGCTTTAGGTTTTAGAGCATAGTAAATATATTAATCCTGCAATCGTTATCATGAATTTAATGTAAAATTATCATTATCCAAACTTACTTATTGAGTCCAACTCCAAATATGAGACTACATAGGTATTACCTACTGTAAGTTCATTGACGACATTCCAGTATTATCGGTGACACCTTTTAAAATAGTAATTAAAATAAACTCATCCAATTTTGGCTTAAATGGTATATTATTTACGCTGCATTTTGAATCAGCAAACTATTTATTTTTAAAGTATTAAAAACCATTATTGTTTGAATTACAAAATTGTTAATATTGATAAGATAATTAAAGTTGTGAAGTTACAAAGTTATAGTAGAATTTACAAAAGTTATATTACAAAACAACTAATAGGATTAATATGGTGAATTTATTTTTCAAATTAACCTTTCATTCAAATCATGTTGAAGTTTGTTTAAACATAAAAGAAGTTATTAAATAGCTATATTAAAGAGCTAATTCTTGTTAAGAAAAAGGTGATCAATAAGCCGGTTGCAATATCACAAGTCAAACTGAGGTTATGTCCTGTCAAGTTGGCGCAGTAATAAAAGCCTCAGAGGCCATTTCGTCGAAGAAACGATAACATTCTCGCCATTTTACGACTTTCCTCCAAATTAAAGAATAATAGCGTGAAGATGTGACCGGACTCGCAATAAGTGTTAATAAGACAATATCTTTTAGAGGTGTATTAGTGTTGCGACTTAAATTAAATTAGGTCACTCGAGTCATTTAATTCTCGACCTCCTTCCTCGATGGCGTAGTGGTTATCGTGTTGTGCTTGAGCACGTGAGGTCTCAGGCTCAATTCTGGGTCAGTTACGTAAATGAAACGAACTTTCCTAACTTAACTCAGGGTTGGGTGTGCTAGGAATGGCCTAAAACTATCTGCCCAGGGTGGCTTATTAATGGGCAACCAAATTTAACAACAACTTATAACGTGTGACCCCCAACGCAACATTCACAGTATCAAGAAAAGTGGATGGTCATCCTGGTAAGTTGGATAAAGACTTCGAAGAACAGGGATGGATGATGTTTCTTGGGGGCCTACGCTCAGTACTGTACGGCGGTTACCTTATTGCCAGACATACTTTTTATCAATGTCACTCGAGTCATCCAAGTAAAAGTCAGCTCATCTCTAAGGTGCATTCACATCGGTTAGGGATAGTGGCCGCGGAACATGGCGCTAGATTAACTATTGCGTCATCTGTGTACTTGTTACACGTTTACCTCTACAAGATTTATACTCCAATGGCCGTGCCACTATTAAAAATATAGACATTGGATTGGGGGCCAGGGATTCTTTGGCCAACCAGCTCGTTGTAGGTTAGTAGAGCGTTCATTTAGTGGACAAGTGTGGTGGACTTGACACGTCGTTCTTTTGCCCGCGGAACGCCACTTTCTTCTTCTTCCTGGAATAGGATCCTAACGGGCTCAATTACTCTTAAGGACCAGTCGACACGCTTAGCCGATATACCATTCGGGAGCGTAGTGGATATGCCGGAACTTGAAGGAGATGTTTTTTGTTAAGTTGCCTAAGTTAATAACAAGAAGAGCATCTCGTAGAGGACTATATTCATGCCATGCCATTTTCATACTATGAAGCTGTAGATTTAAGCCAAATGTTAAATGTGTGTGCGTAGCAAATAAAACCAGGGTCAAAACTTTTCAAGAATTATGAATTTGAGCCTCAGTTTTACAAGGTTTTAGATAAGCAATATTTGAATGGATGCGCATTTTCCTCGCAAGAAACGGACCAAGTTTGTGAACAAAGGCATTAAACACGATAAAATAACTTTTTATTGTCACCCTGTACAATTCGGAAGCTATACGAGTATACAGCGGGGAACGAGTACGCACTCGACTTGAAAAGTCAGTTTCTTATTTCTTTCTGTTTGTGTTGTCCGCATTGTACACTTAAGAGTGCGTATACAAAATTAAGGTTAGCCTTTTGTCACGCAAAATGAAAGTAAAATAAAAAGAAAAGTGAAAAAGAAACAAAGGAGAATCGAGAGACGACAGGACCCTATAACGGAGTCTACCGAGCCTACACTCTTAAGTTTTTGTTGAAATTGAAAATGTTGTGATATTTTAGGATCCGAAATAATGTGGACAGTGAAGTGAAGTGTTGAATGGCTAAAGATTCAGCAGCGGAAATCGAGAGACGCGAGTTGAAATCCAGTCTCAAATCGATTTTGTTTATAAACTTTTATTGGACTTTGGATTTGGAAGGAAAACATCATTAGGTTACCTGGTTTAAAGAGTTAAATTCTAAAGCGTTTTTCAAAGGTCTACAACAGCAGTAGCCTCTCAGTTGTGAGGACATATAGGCTGATGATAAAACAAGATATGCTTGACTGGCCGATGGCGCATTTGGTAGTGACCCTGCATCATACGCCAAAAGTCGTGGGTTTAATCCCCACCCTGGACAAACAATCGTGTGATGAACACTTGTGTTTGTTCTTGTATCACTAATTGTGTAATATATGTATTTATCTATTATATTTGTGTTTCGTCTGTTGTCTGATATTTGTAACACAAGTGCTTAAGCTACACGGAGTCAGATCATTGTATGAGATGTGTAAAATTTAAATTCATGCTTTGCTTATTCCATCCTCATTACGTCATGAACTCTTATGTTAGATATATCATTCCGTAGGTTAAAACTCACCAAAGTTCCAAGCGCATTTGTCGCGTTGTATTTACTAAGCTTAGTACTAATTAGCACTCTTAAGGGTCTTAACAAAAGAGTGTTGGCGGTTGAAAGTACTTGTATACGAATAAAAAATAACTGTAGTGCGCCACGATGGATTAGCGTTACAAACGTAGCGGTAGATAAACTAATGGAAGTGAGGTTGAGAAAATGTAGGAGGTTTTCTGAAGCTTTTCTGTGAATGGGTTTTAAAAAACTTTTTTTTTTATTTGTATTAGTCTACTCGACACTGAAAGAAAAGGAAATGCTTAGTGCTTGTAAGGGCCGGTAACGCCATCAATTGACTTTTATTAGCTGTGTTGATGATAATCACATTTAAAGAAACGTCTTTTCGTGGAGTATTAAAAGACTTTTACAAATTTTGCTTGCTGTGATATGAATAACATAGGTATGTACGTGTTCTTAACTACGGTCAGGAACGACGTTAAGTTAAACAGGGTGTATCTGTGAACATTTATATCCTATTAACCATGTCTTTTACCAATCATTTTGAACAACATTGTTCTATCACTTTTGGAAATTCGCATTAAAAGTTTAAACTTTTCATACAAAGTCGGTCATGTAACTTGTTCATTATAAGTGGGGAGATCATATTCGTCGAATTTTATACAGTCGTAAAATAAATATTGTACTTACTTACCTATAAATCAAGTGTTTGCAACGCGAAAGTTTAAAAACACATTGCACTGTTTGAACGTCACTTACGAATAACTTGCACAAGCTGGAAAGTAACTCACACAACAAGCCAACAGGCTATGCAGAAGGTCTCACTCTGTTTTTTTAATGAGTTAGGGGGCAGATGAACAGACGGATCACCTGATGGTAAGCGATTACCGCCGCCCATGGACACCCACAACACCAGAGGAGTCGCAAGTGCTCTGCCGGCCTTTTAAGCAGGAGCACACTCGCTTTTTGAATAACTACTTACTTACAGTCAGAGACTTTTACTATTTCTTCCATTCTCCAGTAACTGTGGGAGAGCCACGCTTCGGCTGAATGGGCCGGCTCGACCGGAGTGATACCACTGCCTCACAGAAAACTGGCGTGAAGCAGCCCCTGTGTTGTGTTTCGCCGAGTGAGTGAGGGTACCGGAGGCCCACTCGGGGGGAAGGGGATAGAAGGTTGGCAGCGCGCTTGTAACTCCACTGGTGTTGCAAGTGTCCATGGGCGGCGGCAATTGCTTACCATCAGGTGATCCGCCTGCTCGCCTGCTACCTATCACATAAAAAAAAAACATTTTACCCAAATTACTCGTCTACTCCAAGATAGCTTACATACAAATGAGTGTGGCAGAACATTTCTATCGCACTATGTAAATGCTAATGTTATTCTCGTGCAGGGCAGGTACTATTAGCATATAAGATAGGCAAATACTAGTCGTAGTTTTACATTTCATGTTTTGTTAACTTCACTTATAGTTGCGTTACGGAAATTAGATGATAACAATGACTAGCTCTTAATTTAAAGTTTTTTCTCAAGACAAAGTTGTTGCCTGTATTTTTCTTCAGAGTTATGGAATTCATGGTACATATTTTTATTAGTAACATATAAATATAATAAAACACTCCAACACCTTTGTTAAGGAATAAGGAGTTAAAAATAGAATATTTAAAAAAAATTTGAACGGTAAAAGAAACTGGTTGGTTTTAAAAAGAGACTTGATAGAGATTGTAATAATCACAATGTAAATAAATAATTTTAATATGTTAAGAGCTCTTCCTCTCTTATTGCAGTACCCTTACAGGGTCTATAGTGATTGCTATTATGTTAATATTTTACCACCTACTGTACCTACATTATTGATGCAATAAAGATATTGAGTATTGAGAGATTTCATGTTTGTTTTTATTTCAGCCAGGATTTCCGAAACAGTTCCCCGTTTGCGACTAAATCAATTGCACATACGAGTAGTTATGCAAACCAGAACCAACCCACAAATAGACTTTCGAGGTAAGAAACCGTAATGAAGAGTCTATTAAAGTATAAACTCGATTACATCTGAATTGGAGGTAGGTAGTTCTTGTTTGCAAAACTATGTATGTCCAATTTACTATGCGGTCTTATCCAATGAGGTGCTTTCGCTCCTGCGTAAAGTAAAAATATACAGTATCAGCCTATATACTGTCCCACTACAGGGCAAATGCTTCCATCATAGAAATCAAGTCATCGCTTCTATGATGGGATTAGGCTTAATCATCACTCTTGCCCCTGCGTACCTACATTCTAATAAATCCAGCATCCCATAACTGGGTTACTCATTCCGTAAGATAATTTGAAACGAGACTGTGGATCTGAAAGGGTAGCGAATGAGTTTCCACAGGGACACAAAAGGCCAGTTACACATGCACCGTACACAAAGACAGCGGATTAGGGCGAAGCAGTGTCTCCGCTACGTTAATTGCAATTCGTGGCCGCCTGCAACAAAGAAACTCCCGATCGTAATGAAAAAAGGAAATAAAAGCTATAAGTTGTGAATTAGTGTTGCTTTTCGATATTTTTGTATCGATAAACTATGGCGAGACCTACCATCCCCGAAGGAAGAAGTTCGCCACTATAGTACCATCCAACCAATAGCAGAAAGCGCTAATTTGACTGTTCCATATACAAGATTCAAATACTCTTATCGTGAAATCAAAGTTCGCATATTTACTTGGAATTATACGACAAATCATGATGGTTACATGGTATTATCTATTGTATCTATACAATGTTCTAACATTAAAGAAATTGATAGTATTGGCAGTAGAATTGTACCAATTTTTGTATCGATACTACGATATTATGAATTTTAGAGGTTAACAATCGATAGTGAAACTATCGATAGTTCAGCAACACTATTGTGAATGCCCACCCTTAGAAAGTAAAATTTCGTCGGACGTTCGCGTATAATTCCGAAGATTTAAGCTGCGGTTGTTTTTAGTTAAAGTTGCGCTAATTAAATTTGTTAGTGCTAGTTTTACAATTAAACTTTTTGTGGAACTCCCAAGTAGATTGTGATTCGGAAACAAGAATTACAATGTTCTGTACTACTTAAAGTGTCTCACTATCTTTAATTAGATTTACAACGTATTTATTGCCATAATAGTGTTTAGATTTTCTGTATCGTAGAAATTTGCGCCTGTGCTACGGAAGCGATTTTGAGTTTGGGTAACCTACGCACGCAAATGAAATTATCGACGTTCTGTTTTGACAACCCTAAGTTTTTGTTTACAAGGTCACCGGAGCGGTCGTCAAAACTTTCTGTGTTTTGCTTGCAGTGGGTACTATACCAAGTGTAATTAAAACCCGCTTGCGACCACGGCCGTTGTAACGCGGTGGAAACCCTTCCAGCATTAAGTCTATAACGGACTTATTTTTAAACATCGTCGCATTTTGTACTGTTTTTATAAAATCTTTAAGGCCCACTAAGTGATACGTCGTCGTCGAATGTCATCGCATCATCTTTAGCCTTCTTTCAACATTGTATACTTAGCTTAAGTCAATAATTTTCTGTCTTTACTTTTTGCTTGATTTTCCTAAACGAAGAGTTTGTTAAACGAAGAAAATCACATTGCAGCTACTTGCAAGAAAAGATAAACCTCAAACAATTTACAAGAATGAGAAACGTCTTGATAACGTCCGCCATCGCCCTTCTTGATTCTGTTATTACTAATAGTTTTCCGGAAAAACGAGGCATGCGATGAAAGATCTCGTACAGAGCCCCCATACAAATGTGCCGCTCGAGAAAAGAACAATTCTGGTCCAAAGTTGAACCTTATTTTGGTTGTAGTAAGGGGTCAAATTGTTCTATGAGAGGCCAGGGACAAGCCGTTGCTGAATAAGTTATCAGGCTAAAGAGCTCCTGAGCTAAGACTGTTGTTTTGATTTGATTGAGGCGAGTTTAGTGCGGAAGTGAGACGATGAGGTTTGCTCACTTAGTTTATTACTCCAGAGCTACGTGCGGTAAACGTTTCTGTAGTAGTAACACTAATAGCGTTGCCACGGTTGCGTTTCAAACGTTTGATTAGTCTGCATGGTTATTCTGGACTTTTACCCCGCTATTTGGTCTGGCCTTCCATCGGAATATTCCCACGGTATTTAGGTACCATTCGTAGGATGAACACTTGTTGTTCAGAGACTAAAATAAAAGAAAACAAAAATGTGGTCAAATTATATAAGATGGAATAAAAACATTGGGCTTTCTAAAAAAAACTATTAAATACTTAAGTTACCATTCACGAAAACATTCCTTTATTTTTCAAGAAATGAAACTGCATTGAAAGTCTTTAGCAGTGGGTCTGGTCTACTACAAGCCGAGTAACTGTCGGCTAGGCTAGCAACTTAGACTCTATCTAGTCTTTACTCCTTCTTGAGTACCATCTTCACACTGTGCTATAACGTACCAGTTATTTTAATTGTCTCTGTGTCCAGTGACCACTGCACATTACTATGTATCAAATATTCATCCATTCAGACTATACCCTTTGCAGGCTTTATATTCTCAAGTGTCGGCCTTCAAGATGGAGATTCTTCGGCTAGGGACCTTAGGCTCTTGACAATGCGAGGCTTACAAAGGGGCTCTTGCCGCTGTCATCTCTCCTTGTGACAGATATGACCACCCCATACCGCACTTCAACGTTATACTTACTTCGCTTATTATCGCGATGTCTACATTTTCACCAAACAACATTCAAGTGTAGGAAACCAAAAAGATAATTTATATTACAGCAATAAATAATTATTAATATTTTGGAAATAAAAAAAATGGAGACTCCATGGGCTGGCGCACTGTGTGGTCACCGTTTAAACCTAACCAATTTTCACCGTTTTTTATTTTCCGAAGATTGATTCAATGACATATTATTATATACCGACCTATTTGGTGATGGACTGGGGGATGAAGAATAGGTAAGGAAGTCTTCAGTCACGTTTCGAAAAGTATTGCTGCTTAAAGTATAACTATTCCACACCGACAAATCTGTGGGCAACAGTTATTCAATAAAATAAAAGAGGGAAAAAATTAAAAAATACTGCAAATAAAAAACCGGGATTGATGGCGTTTTAATAGTCGGTAGTCGGTATTGGTTTTTTTAACCTGTAGCTTGCTTAATCTGTAAAAGACTTTTCTGCCAGAAATATTGCATTTATCCAGTTTTCCTGGAAAACCTATAAAACGTAAACCTTGATACTGTAAATTCCTCGATTTCATCTGACATGAGGGTTTCAGTTTTATAAATATGATTTCAATAGCAATATGTTATTGAAAACAGGAAAAATATAACTAAAAAAGCTTTTTTCACGACGATTTTATGTGCGGCCGTGGAGGTAGGTATTACTCCGGTCGAGCCAACCCATTCATTCCGAAGTGACACCATACACGAGTGCTAAATTTATTTAATCTCAAAAATCACGGAACCAGTATTGGAGAGCAAAGTAACTCCTGTTAACTTTACCTACTGCGTTCTCGAATGCAGAATCTTTTCCACAACTTGAGCATACCTTTCACTTCAGCCGCAACTTGCGCCGCAACTCCTTTTAAAACTCTGTAAGTTCTTTTAAATGTTTATGAAGAATGCTTGTTTTAACAAGAATTTTGTAGACCAGGTAGATTTGGGCAAGAGTTTGATTGTCTTGATTCAGCAATCTCTTTTTGAATTAAAGAAAGATCAAAGGGCTATTCTCCCGCATCCGACAGTCAAATACAAAGTGACAAATGAATCCAATAATGTTGTCCTCAAAATGTCACAGATGTAAGACCATCAAATAAAAATCGCATCAGTAAAGATTTTCTGATGCAATTTGAGTTCAAAGGGAATGTAAACTTCTTGAGGGCATGATATTTTGATCATCCCCAAGGAATAGGGTCACAAACAAAAAAAAATACACTAACACATCCCTTTACAAAATAACCAGGGTATACAATATAATTAGGATTTCTAAGGCAGTTTGAACGCACTAAGTAAATTAAAATAAGCGGCGAATGAAAATACCATTTATTTTGCAAAAATCACATTTTGCGAGAGTGGAATGACTACTCGTCTTTACAAAAATGTAATTTTTCGAAAGTGAAACATTTTTCGCTTTAACCATTTGCGAAAATGACATTCTGCGTAAAAACCCTTAATTCCATTCGGTTCTTTTTTAGAAGAGTTCACTTCGATGTCCCGACGCGATATACGATTACGACGACGACACGACGGTTCGATGCACGATTTTGACAACCTTGAGTTTCGCAACGTTCTGTTTACTGAGAATGTTTGTACCGGCTTTATGTATAATCAAGTCTCAAGCGGTTGTGGGCTACAAACAATCAATTATATTATTGGTGGGAGCACTAATTACCATCTAGTTCGTATTTGCTTTGATACTCCTGAAACCAATTAGCTCGTGCGCTTCAATGACTCGTTCCGCGTCATGACATACGCCAACTATGTAATTAGTTATTAGATACTTAGCAGTAAGTAATAATTTGCAATATCGTCTTTTGTAACAAGGTAATATGGAGAAAGGTGGGCGTCAGGGAGTATACAACTACGAGTATGATTAATTAATACACACGAAGCCTATAACGAGATAATTATACACAGTGACTTTCAACTTCACAGATAGTCATCAGACCATTGCATAGTGGTGCTATGTGGCTGGTTACCAACAGTGATCGGATTTAGAAGTGCAATTTTTGACGAAATCTTAATTAAAACATTTTTTTGCTATTTAATGTCCAAAAATAAATATTTTTTTTACACGTAAGTATAGAACAAATTATACAAAATTTTAATTTAACTATCTACCTAGAATATATACTGCGAAAAGTTCAAATAAAGATATTGTCCATTTGTAACAGATATTTGTATTCTTCGTTGTTTCTGGCTTCCATACTACACCAGTAGCGCTACCATGAGTTGACATCTAAAACTAACATAACGTAAACTATTGATCTGTCTCTTTCAAATGCATCACAGTGAAAGAGACAAAGCGATAGTTTTCGATAGCGAGTATAGTATTTCAAACTCATGGTAAGGCTACAGGAGAATGTATGTGATGTTGTCTCAATTTATTTATCATTTTCATCCGGTAGATATGATGGAAGAGAAAAGACCAGCGCGGTAAAACTACAGTAAAGTAAAAAGTTCAAAAAATCGTTACTGCACAAACACAACTCATCTTACTTGTGTACGAGTATTACATTCCAAACGCTAGCTCACATGCGCTAAAGCTATAATACCTTCTGTGAGCTACAACACGGTACTGCAGTAAACCCTGTCAGTTGATACAGGGTACAACACAAACGTAACGTACCTTGCACCTCTGTATCATTTGCGGGAATGTGTCATATCCGTATTCTTGCGACAAGTTTGTTACTTTTTTTAAATTGTAAATCGATGTTAGATTAACACGCTGTGTACACATGCTTGTTGAGTTACAGCCAACCATGATTTTTAATGATTTTCCTATTGTTGTAATTCTGTTTTGTGTACTTAGTTACCTACATAAATAATAAATACATTTCTTGCTGATAGAAATGCGACAATAGTTCTTTTAATTTTCGCGTTGCATTATAACTAACTATTATTAAAATTGGTTGGAAATTGTTATGCTATGTTTGACAATTTTTTGCAGTGAATGGTATAAGTAGGTTTAACTTTGGAATATGTAGATAAATAGTTAGTAAATTTTTTTATCCCTGATTTTTTTACCCGAGAAAGATACTTCAAAGTTGCCGCTGCAAAATCGGGAGCTGTAGAAACTGACAGAACTTATTACTATCTCAATGAGGAGGGTGGAAAGTCACTACAGGAAGTCGTCATTATACCCCACCGGCGAACAGTATTCACTGACACGATAATTTGCCGACAAAAGCCCTTAATCAATCGAATCAATAAACAATCGCTATTTTTTCGCACATCCTCTAGATTTTCGTACAATAATAATCACATCTTTAAAGTATGATTCTTACAACACAAACAAAGACATCCCTTATTATTTGCCGACAGGTGTAAAAGTGCCACCCTCAAATAATAAAACTTACATCCTTATACCTACAAAATAGAAAAGAACAGCCCGAACTAAACCCAAGTTCAACAAAGCGTCACTCAAGCGAATATTTTCTGACAAAATATCATTTCGGGGGCATGAAAGCGCGGTTACGTATTCCGGGAGAGGCCGGGTTTCGTGGTAGAACTGTTTTTATTATGAAAATCACGGCACTTGCGCCCGTATGCCCGATATTTGGCCCATTGTCCCGTGTCAGGAGAATGAGACTTACCATCGTTAGTATGGATCTCAATTTTCACCACACATCCTTCCTGCTTTCATCCGACCTTGATGGAGTTATTCACTTACCGATTAGGTAGATTCGAGCAACTTATTCAACCTATTTTTGAGTAAAATGAAATGAAATTTAGTTTTATTTTTACAAAATGGCCGGTCTAAGTTGAATACAACGAAACCGTTCCGTAACAAACAAGAATATTATAACTTTCAAACAAAGAAGCAAAATCCAAATCGGTTCATCCGTTCGGGAACTAGGTACGATGTTACAGACAGACACACACAGACAGACAAAGAGATAGACACGTCAAACTTATAATATCCCGTCGTTTTTGCGTGGGGGGTTAAAATCAACTTGAAATATGTCTATTTAAACAAAAAATAACTTTTGAAAGACTAGATACACATTATAAACGCAATTTGCGTTGTACTTGGCGACGCTAGCGCCATCCCCGGCGTCCCCAAGTGTAGTGTTTAAATGCGCGGCGACCACCGCCGCCGTGATTTCTTCTGTAAACCACTCACGTAAAACCCTACCCGCCACCTGCAACCGATGGCTTGACCTAATCCATGAGCGATAGCGGGTTTTCCGTATAGGTATTACGTAAACTAGATACTGCACTTTCTTAATGTTGCTGGTACGGGGTACGTAAGATTCAAGGAAACGCCCAAGTCACAAAAAGACAATTAATTTACTGGACGAAACACAATAACACAATCAAAACACTTAATAAGCGCAGACGCGCGAGCTTTCGCCTAGCTTTCCAAAACATTCTAGTATGTCCTTCCAGAATGTTCTTCCAGAATCTTCGGAGGCATGTTAGCAACTAGGGTTTCGAGAGTCTTCTACACAGTACTCGAAGTTACTCGTAGCTTCTCGAACCTTCGATAAGTTTCGTTTGCGTTTGACGCGTGAGTTCGGCCGACTGTGCGTGTGTGACATAGCCCAAGGGAATAAATAAGCTCTAATTCCGCTTGCATGGTACCCCCATGGTCGTAACAGCTACAGTGCAAGCTGCTGCCTCGCCAGTAGTCATTACTCGACAACTTAAGTGGCATTCAAACACAGTGACTCTATAGAGCAGCTACTGGCGCGACTCGTACGGTAGTTAACCAGGATGCCGTTAGCAGTGTCAAAACGCAGAACTACAGATTAATGAGAGGACAACTTGGTAGAACGGCGGGCCACAGCTCTTATAATTTATAACGTTTTTATTATACTATATTAATAATTATTGCCGTGTCAGGCGAGAAATGCCGCTGGCTATGGGTTGGCAACCCGCAGTTATACAGTAGCCTCTCTCATCCTATCAGATTCTAATGTCCCAGTGCAATATATTTGTTTCCGCAAATACATGTGCACTATAAAATCCTGCGTACGGGCGAAACGGTCAGAGCACATTATTATTTTTACAGTAGATACATAGTAATTGTAAACTAAAAAAAAGAACATTTTATATTTATATTATATTTTATATTTTATATTCAAAGCTTATCCCTTGCACCACTTTTCTTTTCACCTGTGTAGTGCTTATTTATACCTAAACGCGTGTTCATGACTATGTATGTAGGCGGACCCGTTCTATAGCGTCGTTTAGGTATTTGTATTTTAGTGTAAAGCGCCAAAAATGGTTTTCAGCCACATGCAGCCTGCACCATCTTATGGATACAGATTTTGAAACGACTTTATAGGATGTTTAAATTTATCGTTCAGTGGTAGGTATGCATGTTGATATTGGATAGGAAGATTATAGTCAGTGGGTTGATATAGGTCGTAATATCCCGTTTCACCGCTGAGCATTTTTAAAGTACTGTATGTTGTACCTGCGTTGGCTGATTGTTGAGATTGGCTGCCCATAGCCGAAAAATCGGTTATGGCAGTATTGCAATGTTTTCCACATTATAATGTAAAACAGTGTAACTATACGTAAAGCCGTATACATTATGCATCCGTATTTATGCTCAGGAATGAACCACAATACCAAAACAACGAGCGAGAATCATTACAGGCTCAAGAATACACTTGACAATCGTAGTAACGATTTTTCCAACGATTCTCTCTTGATGGAAATACTCTGAGGTCAAGAGGAAACAATCAATTCTTGTGTCATTAATTAAAGGGACGGTACCTCATTTGTCTGAAGTACGTAATATTATTCGTTTACTCCACACAGGTTCCTTCCATGTTCTAATATTTAAAACTCGAGTTGAAGTCAAGTATTTCATTTTATTATAATTCCATAACATTGTTAATAAAGGTTTATTTTGTAAATTAGATTAATTTTGTTGTTGTAGGAAGCCCACTGGTGTTCCATAGACATCCTTTGGGCAGCAATCGCCTACCATCAGGTGGTTCGTCTGATCGTTTGCCAACTATCACATAAAAAGAAGTGTTAGATTGAAAATGTTGTCCAAATTAGATTAAATGTACGTAGGTAAGCTAAGAATGAAAATGGAAAAGTTTCAGAAAATAAACTATGTAGTCGGTTTATAATAATAATTTCTAGATAGAAGCAATTTACTTTGATTATTGACAGGCCTAAGTATCGTCGTGTAAGTACAAAGCAATACACTCGTACTTATCATTAGGCCTGTCAATAATCAAAGTAAAAGTAACTACTGCATTCTTATGAAAGTTCTGTTAGTTCCAAGAGTAGATGCCTCCTTTAACAAATTTCTCGCCAGGCACATAATGTAAACTAACCATTAACTATTTCCAATACTATGCACAAGTTTTAACAAGAAGTTAAATACGTTTCGGACGGCAGCGGAAAGTTAGGATCGCAGAGGAGGGACGAGCGCGATTTTATTTCCCTGCATACAAACAAAGTTGTTTACGCCAGACGTTACAAATCAAATAGCGCTCTGTTAGGGAACACCGAACGATCGATTTCGATTTTGAATAAAACATCTAGGGTTTTGCTAGTTTTCTTACAGAATTCCACGATATTTTGTGTGATCGATCAAAAACTTCTGCCCCGCCAGATGACTTTTCCAATGTCAAGTGATTAAAGAGACGCATCACTTATGGAGATGGACAGTGATGTGAGATGGTGGATCTCTTGATTAAGTTTTAGTAGTTTTTTTTTAATTAATGTTAGCATTAAACACCAACTAAAGCACCAGGCCATGTTAGAAATGCATAGTATCATCACCAGTAACAATATCGTCATCACCAACCTATTTTCGTCATTACCGTTAAAGATGTAATTGTGTATAATTGACGGATCCAATTATACAGAACTACATTATTTTCACAATATTGTGTTTGGTGTTACATCATTTAAAAAAAAACATAAACAATAAATCCTTGAGAATCGATTTAGGTTAATTTACCCAGGTAGACGACGTCTATTGATTTTAATACGTCAATAAAGTCTTAAAATAGATTGAGGCCGCTTATGACCCTTATAAAATAAGAGAATACAGTTCTCAAGACTTTTTTAAGCATTATTCGGTTTTTGTATCCCACATCTCAGGAAAATATAAATTTGTCTCAAACGAATAACATTTTGTCAGGGAACCTGTCTGTTTTGATACGAAATGAATTCACTCAGGTTTTAGCGGAAAAATGAAAATAGTAGTATCTTATTTTGATATTATATTTTTGAAGGCATCCAAGGTTCCTCTTGGATGAAAGGTTAATTTAATGTAACGCGTTGCTTTAATACAATTTTCAATCCTTTAATTGAAGCTGTTCAAAAATAGTCTCCGATATCAGTGAGTGCGCATTTCATTCCTCTCGGATGCAAACACATTTGTTTACGCCAGAAGTTGCCTATCAAATAGCGCCAACGGGGAATACTCTCGCGCCAATCGATTCGGTTTCTGAGTGGGAACATCTAGAAATTGTACATGTGATATTTTGTTGCGGTGTGATAAAAAAACCTGATCGCGTTGGTCTGGTTACAATAAGGGTTGCGATGGTAAGATGACTGCTTCATTGTCTTTTTCAGACCGTCATTCCTGGATCTGGGTTCTAGCGTATCCCGCTGTAACATAATATAACGCTTACTTCGATGAGTTAAAATTCATGAAAAACTAAAAGTGTGAAACTGCATTCATTCATAAATATTTTTCAGATTTGCCTTAAGTGGCCACCTTAAATAAACACAAAAATTGTATAATCAATACTAATATTATAAATGGAAAAGTGTGTCTGTCTGTATGTTTGTCTTTCTTTCATGGCAAAACGGAGCGACGTATTGATGTGTTTTTATTTAAATGGAGATAATTGAGGAGATGGAAGTACTATAGGCTACTGTTTGCCCCTTTCTAACCCCCCCTCATTTGGGGAAGTGGGGGGCGCGAGCAAAGCCGCGGGCAAAAGCTAGTTGTTTACATAAATGGGTCTCAAAAATTCTTAATACTTTCCTTTAACTAATTCCAAAGCACTTTTTAACATTAAATAGTTACCACATTTAATATAAATAAATTGGCGACGCTATTTTCGAGTCGGTAGAGTCTTAAGAATAAGCGTTAACATGAAAGAGCGAAAATTAAATCTAAGATTTTTTCCTGTTTGATTACTACCGCTACTTAGCAACAACTTTTCAATTTCATAAGTCACTTCGGTATTCTAATATATTATTCAAAAGGGAAAGTGATTTCCTTTGACAAAGGTAAGTTTTAATTTACCGTTAAAAACTACCTTGAATTTTCCATTTTCACTTGAAAGCGTGTCAATGTAGGTATTGGAATTGAAGTCTTTGTGTTGGTGTTAGAATCAGAATATTAACTTTTGATTTGACATTACTTAGAAATAATGCAAAAAAAATGTTAAAATACCTAAATTGCTTTCTTTTACAGTACCTACTAATAAAGTCCTATAGCCAATATTTTTGTTCATACTGTTCCGCGGTACCCTGCGGATAAACATTAAACATATTATGTTTTTTTTATGTGATAGGTGGCGGACGAGCAGGCGGATCATCTGATGGTAAGCGATTTGCAAAAAACAGTGTAGGTAAGTACGTACGTTATTCGTATAGTCACTATAATAATGTGCACTATTCTTTCTTTTAGTTTTTTTTTCTTTTTAGTTTTGTGTTAGTTAATACTGTTTACGTGTTACTGTAAATGTTGTGTACACCTGTAATTGGTATATGTAGAATATTGTGTTGTATTGTATCTGTTTTGTAGTGTGTTATATGTATACTGTTGGTGTGCCTTATCAAATAAATAAAAAAATAATGGAGGTAATATTCTCTTACCCTCATATTCCGATGGGACACCAGCGTGACACGACCGGAGAAGGATCGGATACAGGATCAAGGGCTTAACGTGCTTTCCAAATGTACAAGACCCAACTTCCAGACTCCGGGTTGACACTAAATTTCATAGGTGAAAATATCTATCCAAACTTATGTCCCGTGCAGTTAGTGCAACCCACTTGCCACTGTACTAACGAAACAATATGTCAAGAAAACATATTCCCTGAAGAATTTAAAGTAAAGTTTCTTAATAAAAATTATACCTATCTATCTCAATATTGGTCTATGACTGCGGTCAAATATTTGAAACCTGTAATAAAGCACTATAATTGGGGGAGGCCTATGTCCAGCAGTGGATGTCTATTGGCTGAAATGATGATGATGAATAAAGCACGTCCGTAAATACCACTTTTTTTAAAATAAAAAGTACTTGGTGTCAGCCTATATACTGTCCCACTGTAGGGCAACGTCCTAATCAGTCTCGCATCATAGAAAGTAAGTAGCTACTATGGATTAGGCTTAACCACCACACTTGCCTAATGCGTATTGGTGATCACAAATCCGAGGTTTCTCCGAAAAAATCGAAACACATTTTGCGGGGCCCGGGAATCGAAACCAGGATCCCGAGTACGGCCCGGTACTTAAACCACTAGACCAACAGGACATTGTTTTACAATAAAAAATACCTGGACTTTTTTATAAATAAAAAAAAACATGAAATAACTGACCAGATTGTTGAAGATACAAATTCTTCACGAGCTTGAAAAGAGGGGTAGACCCTTAATCTAGACACGCGACAGCGTCCAGCCACTTCAATGGTGAAACCTACATGGTGAAACCTAATTTTCATGTACAGACTGCATATAATTCGCGAATGAGTGTAAGCCAAGCAGGTTTCACCCTGAACTTGGCACCCATGTAGATAATATCACTTTTTTTTGACGATAAACTCGCCGAACAAATCTTATTGAAAAATTTAACGTGGCTCGCATTTCACGTTTATGTTGTTGATGAGATTAGGTTTTTCCTCTTCATGCGAGAATGAAAAATACATTACAGTGTCAAAAGTAGCCCTACAGAGTCGCCCACACCCGAATAAATGTGTACATACCAGCTTAATCAACTTAATTTCTTTTGAAAAAATAAATGAATATTGGGTACAAATCTCCAACTGATCTGATTAAGGTATCCCTTTCATACCCACCCATTTGAGTAAAAGCACTCTCGTTATTTTTACAAACATGAAACGTTCACGTATTGCAGATCGACGGTCCCTCGCTGATTTAAACACTTCAATAAATAGGAAATTGGTCGACGGCCATTATAAGGGTTCCGAGTCACGGATCCAATTACCGGATCAGCTTAGGTGAGCCCCGCATGCTCGTAATTAGAGGTAATGTCGTTTGTGAATGATGAAAACTACCAGCAATTTTATCTATTGATAATGCAATAGTGAAACGAGGTTACAGTCCCCTAATTTTCACAACTATGTGTGTCTACTTATACCATTACCTACTATTGTAACATTACCTACTATTGTAACATTTTGTAGGACTGCCCAAAAAAAGGAGTTCATTGTAATTTATGTATAATTATCATTCGTTTACTACCATGTTTTTATAGGGCAATTCTCGTGAAGTCGACACTGAAGTCGAATTTAGAAATTTCATATATTCGTCCATGTCGAGTGCACGAGGATATCACGAGGTCAGAGGCGATGAGCTCAATAATCGCTAATAATCGCCTGTCACAAAATGATTACAAAATATAGAATTATGAATAAATAATAGTTTGGAAACAAATAATAATCGATATAATGTGCGGCGGCAATTGCTTACCATCAGGTGATCCGCCTGCTCGCCTGCTACCTATCACATTAAAAAAAAAAGTTCTACTATTGCGATTTTCTATAACTGAGATGTACTTTGGTCATATTATGTGTGATATTCCCGACTGCACCCGCCACCGCGCCCGTACGCAATTTAAAACTGGTTTGCATTGCGTTCAATTGGTCTAGAGGTTAAGTACCAGGCTGTGATCTGGAGGTCCTCCTGGGTTCCCGAGTCAAGCAAAATGTATGTTTCGAAGTATTCTAACATGGCCTGGTTTATGGCATGGCATGGCATGGCCTGCCACCAATCCGAATAAGGCAAGCCTAACGTCGTAAGGCCCAGACAGCAGACATAATAGAAAATCAATTGTTTTATGCCTTTCAAAAGGCTTTTGGGTCTTACGATGTTAATCCTTACAGTTGAAATGCTCTAAGCGTTAATCCCATCATCATAGTAGCGATAACTTGATTTCTAAGATGGAGGCATTTGCCCTGCTGTGGGACCGAATATAGGCTAATATTTTATTTAACATTTTTTACCATAGTTCGAGTTAGCGTCGAGCTCCTTCGGTATCTCGAGGGTCAGGAGTTGCTTAGCGACCGACAGTACGGCTTCCGCCAGGGTCGGTCAGCTGGTGATTTGCTGACTTTCCTGACTCACCGTTGGGCACAGGCGATTGAGAGTAAGGGAGAGGCATTGGCGGTTAGTCTGGACATTGCGAAGGCCTTTGATCGGGTCTGGCACAAGGCGCTTCTCGCGAAGCTTCCTTCCTATGGGCTTCCCGAGAAATTATGCGAATGGGTCTCTAGCTTTTTGGAACATAGAAGCATCAAGGTCTTAGTTGACGGTGAATGCTCCGACACTATGTCCATAAATGCTGGAGTCCCGCAAGGTTGTGTGCTATCGCCCACACTGTTCCTTCTTCATATCAATGATATTTTGCATAAACGCGATATTCATTGCTATGCGGATGACAGTACGGGCGATGCGTTTTACAACGGCTGCGCTAATATTTCTCGGGAAAACGTCATCGAGAGCCGAAACAAACTTGTGTCTGAGATGGAAGCATGTTTGAACGAAATCTCAGATTGGGGTAGACTTAACTTGGTCCGATTCAACCCCAGCAAAACACAAGTTTGTGCGTTCACCGCAAAAAAAAAATCCTTGGGTCGCATTTCCTAATTTTGAGAGCACCCCCTTAAATGCCTCAGCCACTATTGGTATACTTGGTATCGACATATCGAGCGAAGTCCAATTCCGGGACCATCTAGAGGGCAAGGCTAAATTAGCCTCAAAGAAGCTTGGCGTGCTAAATAGATCGAGACGGTACTTCACTCCGGCTCATCGCCTTCAGCTATATAAGGCGCAAGTCCGGCCGCATATGGAGTACTGCTCTCATCTTTGGGCAGGAGCACCTGCGTACCAGCTTCTTCCTCTAGACCGGATCCAGCGGAGAGCGTCTCGAATCGTCGATTGCCGGGATATCACTAGTCGGCTTGACCCCTTGGCGCTGCGGAGAGATGTTGCGTCTTTGTGCATTCTCTATCGCTTATACCATGGGGAGTGCTCCGAGGAATTGTTCGGTTTGATTCCTGCCGCCTCGTTTCGACATCGTTCCACGCGGCAGCAGTTCCATCCATTTCATCTGGATGGCTGGCAGTCCACTACTGTGCGCTTTGCCAGGAACTTTCTGCCGCGTACGACAAAAATATGGAACGAACTGCCACCTGCGGTATTTCCGGACCACTACGACCTACAAACCTTCAAGAAAAGGGCATATCTCGCTCTAAAAGGCCGGCAGCGCACCTGTGAAGCCCCTGGAGTTGCAGGTGTTCATGGGCGACGGTAATCGCTTAACATCAGGTGATCCGTATGCTCGTCTGCCCCCTATCCTATAAAAAAAAAAAAAAAAAAAAAAAGAGTACCGGTACAGCAGAAACTCGCGCTGTTTGGACGTCACTTTCGAGTAACTCGCAACCACTCTAACATGTGTCCCTTAGGCGCCTAGTAATGGCTTGTCTATCGAGTACTACGAGTAAGATTACAAAGGCCCTTCTAATTTGTTAGCGACGCAGTATTCGTCAGTTTTTCAGCCCGTCAATTAGTTGCCTTTGACAATTTGAGCACTGTTTGCCCAGGCGCCGTCCAATTACATGACAAATTGATCTGTAGGCCGCGCGACACACCTTATATCGGTCAGTGTACAGGCGGCGTTACGTCGAGTTACCTTTTTTGGACTGTCAACCGACCTTATGTCTGAGACACAAGTGCTATTTTTTCACTGCGGGGGAAGGGAGAGGAGGAGGGGAGGGTAATTGACCTGACGGCCTGTACACCTAACACCGATGTAGGTATCTGATATCTGTCTGTCGCAGCCATATAACAGAATCGTATTAAAAGGTTTGCATGTAGATAATAATATACAGATACCTAGAACATAATTAAACCTTGTTTCGGTGTATATTGCTATTCAAACTAGGTACACGCACACACATAATAAGTGAAAATACAATTTAAATGATAATAAATATAATTTGAATGATTTTAATATTTAAAAGTTAAATTATTATAAAATGTATATTTTTTTTAATAAAACAATGGTAATACTCGTACTATAACTAAGTTTTAAAAATTAAGAAATATTTAAACAAAACGTTAATATAATTTATTAAGAAGAGCGGAGTTCCCTAATACAAGCAAATCTGTTGCTTATAAAGGAAGCTCCAACCACAATTTTGTATGAACTGTTTTCGATTAAATCATTTTGAATTTTAATTCTTTTGAAGATAAATGAAACAACCATTCGTAGCTTCTTGTTGATAAACCCCCACCTGTTTATAAAGGTAATAGGCAAACTGTTCCAATTCATTAAATCAAAATTTTCGCCCCATAATAATATTATTGGGAAACTTTATAGCAAAGGAAGAGTACTTTATTATAAAACACTGGTGTTAAGAGTACTACCAGTGTTTTATATTAAATCGGATGTAAATTAACAGGAATATTGAAGGTTGAAAATTGGACGAGTAGACGAAATCATAGCCTTGTCTCCCGTTTATTAACGAAGTTTGAGACTCGGGCAGCATGATAGGGGCTTTTATCGCTATGGAATTAGAGGTGAAATTGGCGGAAAAAGTGGCACGTATAGAGATCGGGGTGTGACAGAACGAATTTCCCATCTCGCAGGTATGCGTATGACGGACAAGTTAGTAACGAGCTGGCGGGACTGTCCCGCCCCTGTTCGTCCCTCCAGAAATTGAATTAGCACTGGCAGTATTCCAATTTAAACGCTATACCTAATTTCACACCCTTTTAGCTAGGCGACACTTTTGTGTGCGCCGGGCCAACTCTGTCATTGAAAGGGAAGACTATACTCGATGTTCACTTAGCTATGTTTTGTGCCTGTCTGTCATAGCCTTTCGTTTACGTTGGGGTAAATTGTAATGCCTCACAAATTCACAATACACTATTAGAATATAAGATAAGAAATCTTTAGTCTTCTATTACAATAAGGATATATTGTCGCATTCAGAGACGTCATTTAATGATAATTGTCTTAATGGATAGTCTTTATGTAGGTATTTAGAAATAAGGGAATATTTTTTTCTTAAGTGACAGTTAAAGTTAACAGAATGAATCTGGCAGTTAGACATGAATCGCCAAATATATATAACACATTTCAACGATACAGTCCACATCAATCTGATCTTAGCGTTCAAATCTACCAAAAATATTTACCTAAGTGTTTGTCAAAAATCACTTTATGTAAACCAATTCTTTCTTTATATACAAAATCAATTACTGATTACACACACACACACACACATTGCCACAATTCTATTGGTACCTACTTACTTATCCTGTTTGAATTATTTATGCAGTTAAATGAAAACTTTTGTTTCTATGATAAACGATAATATGGGAAAACCACTTAAAAAAATCCTGATCTATGTCATCTTGAAAATACACTTTTTATACAGATACAATCATACAAACATCCTCCGTATAAAAACTAGCCTCCTTACTCGCTTGTTCATAAGATTCCTTTAGGAATAGTGTCATTCAATTTAAGTCCAGTCCAGTTAACTATCTTCCAATTGACACGAGATATGAAGTTACATATCCATCGCCCTGGCGGCCGTACTGCGAACTAACGCACTTAGTTGGCGAGCGAGCTCCTTACTCTAATGGCGCACTGAGCCGGATAACTCGATTGCAATACCCACCACTAGTCCGGATATCCTGAAGAACATTTTTAATGCAATCACTACTCTACGGATACTCCTACGTTACAGAAAAAAAATAGATATCTCATAAATTATTGAGGCATGTCCTTTTCAAAACAATTGGCCGTAAACGAAAATTTGTACTATTTTTTGAGCCGTTTTGTAGCAATGTGACACTTATTGATCAGTCGTTCAGAATGTGCAGATCTTATTATGTTAATAGTAAAGTCTGTTGATTAAGCCCAATGGCATCATAGTAGCAACGAGTTGATTTCTATGATGGAAGACTTTGCTTTTCTGTGGGACAGTATTAAATAATTAAAGTGAAAACTAAAGTAGCTACTTTACTTTTCACTTTAACAACGGGGCGGGAAAAGGAAAGGAGTATGTCAATTGTATACATTCCTTTACCTATCTACGTATATACGATTCCTTTACCTATCTACGTATATAACCTAGCAAGGTTTGTTTAGCATGAGGCGTACACTAATACACTTACCCGCGGCGTGACTGCGCCTGACTGCGGAATCCTCAGTCTGATGGCGCGCTGAGCCGGCTAAACCAGATGCAATATCCGTCGCAGCAATATAAATGTCACCGTAAAATAAGCTGAACCGTAAGTTGAACAATTTCCTAGTTATAATTTTGAAACGCATTTTAAGTGGTAATAGACAGTTTTTTTTTCAATGCTATCGTGCTAGAAATAGCATATTTAACTCGCCAACTAGGGATTAAAGAGACACGTTATTTAAAATATAAAATTGACCTAACGAAGAACGAGATCAACAATTCTATTTTTTTTTTGAGGATTTTATTATAAAAATAGAGTTTTATACTATCTACAACCAAATTAATATGTACACAATGTTAAAAGGGAGGTAGATTGGCGATCTGATATTGTTAATTAATTAGTTGTATACTAATTAATTAACAATATCAGATCGCCAATCTACCTCAGAAAATTTAAGTTCTAGAGACAGACTCAATTTTATCCAACTAACACTACGAAGTAGATCGACTTCCAGTAAATGATGAACTGCAGTTAAAATTAACTATTTAAATTGTGTTAGGTTTATTTTTCGAAAGAAGGTTAGGTTAGAACTGGTGACCCCTGTCACACGTCACACGGTGATCCGCCTGCTCGTCTGCTACATATCACATAAAAAAACCATTCTAAATTTATTTATGCAAATAAAATTTAAGCTTTTGTTATTTTTCGGAAGTTCGTCAACTTACAGTTCGGACTATTTTACGGTGACATATACATATGTATGACTTTCCATGCGAAGTTCCGTGAAACCAACACTATTAACGTGTTAATCCAAATAGAGGCAAAGTATTACTTTATTCTAGACAGTGTACTTATGTGATGCAATCTTAGGCATATAGGCATACCTACCTAGTTGTTTCTGCTAATAATTATGTTGCATCGTAAACTGGTAAATACATTGTACATTACTAACATGTTTCATGAAAATAAGGAAATGGTCATAATATTCCAGCTGCCAATAAAAACTTGGCCATTTGTAGTTATATTTGCAGTGATGTGTGTATGTAAGTAATGTACTTAGTAGTTGCAGTAAGAATCGTTTATTATACTCAGTGCCATATTTGACAGAAAATCTATTTAGATTAGGAGACTTGTTCCTAGTTGCAACTATGAAAATGGAATTTACATCGTTTCTCGCGAAGATAGAAAACTTGGCACTAATTTGGCAAACAAATGGATACTTTACTCGGAAACTCGTAGACAACTATCTTCTGTCCGGCGAGAATTGGAGTCAGTCTCGTCGTTTTATTCCGATAAATATTTTAGAGTGGATCAAGTGTTGTAAACTCTGAAGTCCATTAACGAAATGAACGGTTTTTCACTTACGAGTGAATCAAACGAAATCGGTTTAACACGCTTTGTATTGACTGTCTCGGTGTGTCGTAGGTTGCATTTTAACGCGTTCAACGCCACCAAAATTTTCTTGAATTCTTAAGCGGTGCCGCCAGGTACTGCCCTATGAAGATTGATGGACACAGTTTTTTTTAAAGATTCTCAACACGCCTGGCATGATCAAGGCATGGTGAAAGCAATTCACAAGAACACGCCAGGCGTGTCGGTGGCATTGAATGTGGAAAAGCGATAGCTGCTAGTAGTTTGATCCCCAGGCCCTGTTTTTTTTAGAAAATCTCAGTTTCAGCTGGAAGTCTTCATTTTATATTTAAAGACACGAGTTCATTTGAAGTGTTACTAAATGACTTCACAACCCTTTAATTATACGTCTTTTAATGCGGTTTCACGTTAAACGCTCTGACCTATTCTATTGCTTAAGTTTCGCCGACGAGAACCCATTCAAAGTAACACCTGCTCGGGGCAGTTGCAACTCGATTCGCGGAGTCAGCTAGTTCTCATTGAACTCCTGACTTCACGTCTATCGCGTCGAATCACGCAGTCACGTAGTTCCACTGTTTCTGTCTGACGGTGCTCTGTTTGCAATTAACTGTACCCACTGTCTCGCCTGCGTGTTGGGTGTGGATTCTAACTAGTTTTGGTGTTGAATCGTGTACTCTGCCGTGTCACGCACATTTCATGTATCTCGAAGAAAGTAAATCCACTTAGAAAAATGCAATGAAGGCAACTCTAAATTCACGTCTAATTCAAATTGAGACACCTGCCTGGGGACATTGCAGCCCGTTTTGAGCAGTCAGCAAGCCCACGTTGAATCCAGTGGCTACGTCGATTGTGTCGAATCACTCAGTCACGTAGATTCACTATTTTTGTCTGATGGTTGCTATATTTGCAACTGACTGTACCAGATTTGATTATTGAACGACTCGAAATTTGATAAAATTTATAATAATAAGAAATTGTTGGTTTACAGCTTTTACAGAACAGCTTAATTAATCTTATCCACATGAAGTGTTTAGCTTCTTCATTCCTATTGCGGATAGCTTAAGAATGGAATTAGTTGCCGTTACCTGATCATTACCGTCTAGATATCTTTAAGATAAAAATGAACAGGCATTTCTAGGTAAACTAGTAACATCCTAGACCCCATTAACTCTTTCCATCAGGTGAGATTGTGGTCATTTGTTAGCTTATGTACAATAAAAAAAACTCTTGCTTCTTAAAAAGTAATCACCACCTGCATTGATCTACATAATTTTTTGCTTTTGTGTCGTGATTGTACGCAACTCAATTTTTTTTATGAAATTTATGAAATAGTATAAAATCAACATGTTTTCGAACTACATAGTGCAGTTATTGTATCGAAGTCCTTGACTCAGCATCATAGTTTGTTATTTATTCAGCGTGACTCGGTGTCGGGGCTGAATCGTCATTGATATGATCGCGCGACGCAGTCACGTAGGACGCAGGGAAATGGGACCGAAAAATATCTTTCTAATCCAGGAGACCGTCGTAAGGATTTTGAGCTCATGCAAAGTAGAAAAAGTAAGACATTGAATCGATTTCATTGTGATTGGTACGTCATTGGTCTGATTGCAGCGTCGATTTTTAGTGGTCAAGTAGTTTAGCATTCGTGCCTTTTAAAAATGCAATATGGCCAGTCAATCGAAGTCGTAATTCAAGGAATATATTTTTGTTTCAAATATAACATAACCATCATTTGCCGGTCTCTGTCCATAGCTGGACAAAAGCCTCTCCCAACATTTGCTATTTCACCCTGTCATCGGTTTGAAGAATCCAGTCTCTACTAGCGGGTTTTAGTGGATCGTCATTCGAAGCCACGATAGTCGGATGTACATGTTCATATCAAACGGTAGTGGTACGTACCTGCGATAATCAAAATACGAGTACCGCAAATTCATTTTCGAGCCGGTCCTTATTTTTAGCATTCCGCCGCCAAATTTTTACGCCAGCACCCGTATTACGCAAGCTCCCCCCCTATATCAACAATCCGGGGAAGAAAATTGTTTTTATAGATTCGATATGCCTCAATTTCAATTGGCGCCAGATCTGTTTCCATATTCGGCGGCCCGAATGGAATCAATTTGCGTCTGAATGAGGCCGAGGAGCGGGCTGGATTTTCTAATGCCCGTTTTATTAAAATAAGATAAAATGTGAGCCTCGAATTAATTGGGACAAACTGTGGGTCCAGATGTGTACGGACTCGGGAGCTTATTTTTTGGAGTTGGCGTCAAACGTTTTCGCCTCAATGGACATGCTTGGGGTTTTGACTGGCAGGAAGGGTTAACACAGCCAAAACAGGTTAATGTATGGGATTTTTTTAATAAAATTGTACTCTTTTTATTTCTTAAAATATAGATTCACATATTTACTAAGCGCTTTTTATTGTTTTGATGTCAAGCCCTCTGTCAGAAATTGAAGCTTGCATAGGAAACTCGTTAATACAAACATATGTAGGTAGAACATGTTTCTGGCATTAATTTCGCCTATTATTGTACAAAGTTTTGTGCAGAAAAGGTAAACAAATAGCAAAGATTGCTGTATCAAAAATAATAACTTACCCAACTGTGATAATCATGTAATTCAATGTTAATGAATTTAATATGAATGAATATATTATGACACAGCCTGCCACTTTGCATTTAGTATATTGAATAGAATACTTTCGCATTGCCGCTTAGCCTATTGACAAGATCTTGCTTATGAATACACTACGTGTCTCTGTCCACCCTTTCAAAGTTTAATAGATGTTTCCTCGTCATTGCCTTGGGGAATACTAGACAAAAAGGGCCATAAATTTCCCGATCATAAATCAAAGTATGTGTTGAATGACAGGCGGCCATTGCAGACAATCGGCCTTTTATAGCCTGTACTTATTTTGAGTGAATTACTTTCTACTCATGCGGCTCGAAGGACCAATTTTGACGGGGATATTGAAAGCGAATGATGACTAAACAAACATGATTCGTTAGGAAGCGTTAATTAACTTTTTCGTCTTTTGCTGATCGATTAAAAGACGAGAAAGTAATTAACTTACTTTATGGTGACGTCAACCAAAAGTAGTCACCTAACCATTAAACAAACAGTAAGAATCTCGAATTATTTATGGTATATTTTCAAGTATAGTTATAACAGGTATACATTGTCCACATGTCAAATATACATAAGCATACTAAGCTGATCTGGTAAGTTTCCGACTTAAATAACCCAATTCTCTGAAGCAAATTGTAACCAACAACTTGTTATCAAAAATATTATCCATAATGACCCAAAACTTTACCTACCAGTATATTACCAATAACTACGAACGTAGTTCAAGGCATGGTAAATCGAAAATTAGTGAGAGCATTTTAGCAAATTATACTGGAAGTTATATCCATAAAGCCTTAGTATCTAACCCCGCCGGTGCCAAAACCGTTCGCCAGGCGCTAATGTACTGGGACATGTAATTTCAGTTTTATGTGCTATGAGCTCGAAATCTCGAATACAACTCTGTGCAATTTGTGTTCAGTTTAGTCACAGTTTCAATATTTCGAGCAGCGAATAGTTCTACGAGAGACGAGCTTATAGCGCGCACGTTTGAACTGCCGTATGCATAAATATTTCCTGGGTGATTTTCCCAAGTACCGTATCAATACCGGTGGCATGTATTTTGAGCTGTCTTTTCTCCTTTACATAAAAACCAGTTTTATAGCTTACTAGCGGCCGCCCGCGACTCCGTCCGCGTGGAAAAGTAACTTTTTACCCCCCTTTCAACCCCTTACAACCCCCCTTCCCGCAATAAAAAGTAGCCTATGTCCTTTCTCAGGGTCTAGATTATCTGTATACCAAATTTCATTTAAATCCGTTGAGTAGTTTTGGCGTGAAAGAGTAGCAGACAGACAGACAGACAGACAGACAGACAGACAGAGTTACTTTCGCATTTATAATATTAGTATGGATTGAGATTAAGTTAACTGTCATATTTATAGACTGTAAGTTAGTGGTGGAATAATATATTTTTTTATAATGCCAATTTTGTTACTGTTTCTAAGTCCGGTGGTGCAATCCCGGTGGCGAAAATGTATGTAAAGTGGTTTTAAAAATTCGCCACCGTAATTAGGTTTGTTGAAATTCACCCTCCTAGTGTATAAAACGATATTTGATCATAATTTTCTATGCTTTCTAATCAAGAGACCTGTCAATCACATTGTTGAAAGAATTACTTGATTCTCATTGAAATAACTTCAAATATCGCAACTTTGAACGAACCAGTATGTTCTATGCATTTCTTTTGAATTGTGTTTGGTATCTACATTAAATATTTCGTTTATGTAAACGGTTTCATTACAATAGTTAGTGCAAATTGTGTGAGTTTTTCTATGGTATATTTTTTTTTTCCGGTTTTTGATCACCAATCTGCATTTGGCAAGCGTAGTGATTAGCCCAATGCCATCATAATAGCGATAATTTGATTTCTATGATGGAGGCCTTTATCTTGGAGTGAGAAAGTATACTTATAAGTTTAGGCTAATACTTTACTTTAAATATACTTTTATAATGGAATTGCCCATGAACTTTTGAATGATCATAAAACCAGCCAGACGTTACATTTTTAACTAAGTATAAAATTTTGCTACTGGTACTTATTTAGCTTTACTTTGATAAAATAAAAAATATTTCATCATCGAAAATAAAAAATAATTTTTTAAGCTACTTAGAGTAAGAAGACTACTTCTGGGTATGTCCGTTCCATTTTAGGCTTGTTCTCAACTTTGAAGTTCAGTATGAAGTCACGGGCAAACCCATTTTTTATGAAAAAAAACCTGAGACTAGTCAAACACTCTATTGTTAGTGCGCGTGTGTGGTCACGCTTGACTATGAAACCAGTCTTAAAATATTTTTTTGCAAACTTTGCGATATCTCTTGGTACTAAAGAAGATATTTTTTTCACGCACCGCAGCGCAAGACACGATTCCGTATCATGGCCGACCATAAAATCACAAACCATTTAAAATATGAAACTACCGAAGTTTAGTAGATGCTAAAGTGGCTGTTACCATGTAACAGGACTCATTCCTCTTTTAACTTCATCCTCGATGTTTGCCAAATGGCCAAGCCAAATCGTCCATAACACGAAGTTTTCCTTTTCGGATCTTTTATGTAGCAAAATTCAATTTCTATGACACGAAAAATTTCCCATGCATAACGGCTTAAACATTCGTTTTTGCGTGGAACATTTTGATAGTTTTTATCAGGATAAACCGTAGCGGTTTGATAAATAGTTTCTTAGTTTTCGCGTTGCACTTTAACTGTAACTTGAACAGGGAGATAAAACAAAGCATTGTAATAGTGTGTTCGTGTAGGTGTTGGGTTCTCAGGGCGTGAAAAATAAGTTCGTAGGCACGGTTTGGTAACGACAGTATATATAATGAAAACAATAAACGATACAAAAAATAGAAGAAAACAATAGAAATCACAAATAATACGGAGAGACAAAACGCGCGCGTCGCGGCCATAGGCGGACTGGCCAGCGGCTGGCGCCCTCTATCGGGCGTCGGGCGGAACTTTTGCAAGGAGTCCTGGCGGGGGATATAAACTAAATTCGGATACGAACAGGGCGAGAAGTTTTAAGGTGAGCGCGTTCACCTGTGGATCCAAATGTCAACCCTTTCGCGTTACAACTACTCCCCCTCTGACCTAGACATAGCGCCCCCGCGTCTTGGTCAGTCAAAATACCAACTTCTCCTAAGCAGCGGCGGCGCCGGTACGTCTCCTACGAATGAGGTCAACTGGGAGAAGTGGTTCCCAGGAAAATAAGCAGGCGCTAGACGTCGCTCCTTACCGAGCCCGCATCTCCCCCTAAATGGATCGTCGGGCGTCTTCAGACGGCCATATTTGGTACTCCTCGAAGGGGTTGTGGTGACGTTCCATCTACCTGGAGCAACTTGGACGAGTCTTTCATCAGGGCCCTCCCCCTGCTTCAATACTGCTCCGCGACAGTGTCCGCTGCTCATCTCGCCAGCCTGACGGAATACGCGAGGGGATGCGAGCTGCTGCTTAGCGCGGCCGAGAACGCTCTGCTCTTGGGCGATTCGCATCCTCTTCCTCTGCTTCTTCCGTGACTTGCTTCGAGAGGGCGGCGAAATTAGGACATCCTGGTGGGCGTGGACCTGGAAGGTGTCGAGCTGCATCCTCTGGTTGATCATCAGGTTTGTGCCCTCATCTTCAATAATCCTCAAGCCTGTCACTTCTATAGATGCCAAACCTGTCTTGCTGGAGTTAGGTAACTCGGAGCTGGTGACGAACGGGTGCCAGGTATGTGGTTGAACGCTGAAGCACCAGCTACTCTGCGGTAAGTCCAGCAGGATACCAGCTCGAGTGATGAAGTCCCTACCAAGCAAGGTCCTCGTCTGCGCATCCGGGAACACCATGAACGTGGTAGGTATCACACGTCCATGTAATAAGACGTCGGTGTCGCATTCGAGGGTTTTCCTTGGCTGCTGTGTACCATCAGCGAGTCCCACGGTACGTAAATGTTCACTAAAATTAATGCCTGCATCCACTAAAAGCTGATACAGCGAAGGGCCTGCGATGGAGTGGGTCGCGCCGGTGTCGAGTATGGCCACACCCTTACGACCTGCGACCCCGATGTTGACCATAGGTCGCGTGTCATCATTATCAACAACCTGCGCAGAACTAAATTCCGGTTTGTTACTAGGTTCGATTCTGCAATTGCTGCATTTCGACCGCATTACTCCCAGCTGACCGCATCCGTAACAGCGCACCTGGGCATCACTACTTGTGTCATCGGCGTTACTGTCGACTTTGTTGGATTTTTTACGACAGTTGTCCACCGTGTGGCCGAAAAGCTTGCAATAGACGCACTTTGGTCGAACGCGCTGTTGCCCCTCACTAGCAGCTGTAGGTATTGTAAATGAACTGTGCGGGTCATTGACCTCAACCACAGTACTCGGTTCTACAAAAATATCGCGAGATTTTGGCGATCTTAAATTATTAACAGCATGCGCGGCGAACAACGGGTTAACATTACGACTGGTTGAACGGTCATGGGAACGCAAAGGGTTAACACTTGGATCCGCGGTCAAACGGTAATCGAAAGGATTCGCGCGGTTCGTATTACTAATGTTACTCACCTCCGCCAAAGACTCCTCTACCAACCTGACCTTCGTCATAAGCACCTCCAGTCCGTCCACGGCATCGCGAGGCACTCGCTTCCTTATCCTACGGTCTAATAACCCGTAAACGATATCGAGTTTCATTTCCTCGGGCACTGTGTACGGTAACTTCGATAACATTGCGCGCACTTTTGACACAAACACATCCGCACGCTCGTGTCCTTGGTCTAATGCGAATACGTCGCGGAAGATTTTGTACGCGGGTCTCGGAACCCCGTACATCCCTCGTAGCCGGTGCAGGGCGTCGGACCACGACGACACCGTCGACTTGACGCCCTGCCACCAGACGGCGGCGTCGCCCACCAGCAGCATGGGCAGGCCTCGCAGCGCGTGCTCCTCGCTCACGTTGGTGCACTCGCGGTACACCTCGATCGCGTCGATGAAGGCCTCGAGCTCGTCGGCGTCCTTGCTCCTCCCGTCGAAGCGCGCTGTGCACTTGGCGAAGTTGCCAGCGCGCTGTTGGCGGCTCGGCGTGTCGAGTCGCGGAGATGGAGTGGCGAAATGTTGGTTACCGGACAGGATGCTCTCAACCAGTAATCGGTTCGCCTCCACTTGACTCCGGGTGATGTTGGAGATGAGCGTCTGTAGCATCTGCTCCGACATAGTGACGGTGGGTGAAGATGGCGCTCCGACCACCGTTGCATTCGTGTCGACGTCTGTGTCCGTGTCAGACTCCGACCCCGCTCGATCATCTCTTCTGGATCTTAGTTTCGGTGGCATGGTGACAGGTACAACTTCCTCTGTCTCTCACCGAACAGCACAGGTGATGATGTCGAAGGTGGTATTTGTCTGCAGACAGACGCGTAGGTAGTAGGTATGAGTCGGCGACGCGCGGGAAAAATGGACTCGCCCGTGTGTTATGTTCTTCAAGATTTTTCCACTGTGCACCGATCTTCCCCGGAAAACTTTACGTTGACGGTTGCACGGGGTTGCAGTGCACGATATTTTATGCAGTCCATGCAGTTTCACTGTCGGTTTTGGCCGATCTCACTGCTCGCTACGTTTGGCCCTTGGGCGCCACTGTCATAGTGTGTTCGTGTAGGTGTTGGGTTCTCAGGGCGTGAAAAATAAGTTCGTAGGCACGGTTTGGTAACGACAGTATATATAATGAAAACAATAAACGATACAAAAAATAGAAGTAAACAATAGAAATCACAAATAATACGGAGAGACAAAACGCGCGCGTCGCGGCCATAGGCGGACTGGCCAGCGGCTGGCGCCCTCTATCGGGCGTCGGGCGGAACTTTTGCAAGGAGTCCTGGCGGGGGATATAAACTAAATTCGGATACGAACAGGGCGAGAAGTTTTAAGGTGAGCGCGTTCACCTGTGGATCCAAATGTCAACCCTTTCGCGTTACAGCATTTAATAAATAAATGTTACGTTAATCGTCGTTTTCGATAAACCCGGTTGATATATCATACTCACTTGACATTGGCAGAATGAAAGTGCATAAGAACACGGTGTCCAAGTCAAAACGAAAAAATACCGTTATAACACGAAATTTGACTTGTGTTTGCAGACGCAACAGCAAAAGCTAAAGCAGAAAAACCGGCCAAGTGCGAGTCGGGCTCGCGCACAAAGGGTTCCGTAGCAGCAAATATAATAAACTTAACCAAAATTACAGTTAAATCAACCTATCTCAAAAACTATAAGAGATACTTTGATCAAACCAAAAATCGTTGAAAGAGTTAATTAGCATGCATCACCTCTATTTTTTTTAGAATTTTATACCCCGTAGTTATAAAAATAGAGGGGGGGGGGACATACTTTTTACGACTTTGAGAGCTGATATCTCAAAAACCGTTCACTTTAAGAAAAATGTTTTTTAGAAAACTTTATATCATTTTAAAAGACCTTTCCATTGATACCCCACACGGGTATGTACATCGAAAAAAAAAAATTCATCCCTCAGTTACATGTATGGGGGGCCCCACCCCCAATTCTTTTTTTTACTATTTAGTGTCATATTTTTGTAGCGGTTCATACAACACATATTCCCATCAAATTTCATCACTGTAGTACTTATAGTTTCCGAGTAAATCGGCTGTGACAGACGGACAGACGGACAGACGGACAGACGGACAGACGGACATGACGAAACTATAAGGGTTCCGTTTTTGCCATTTTGGCTACGGAACCCTAAAAATGTAAATAAACGCCTTTAATTTTAATCACAGATGAACAAGTCACTATTTTTTATCACGTATTAGCTTAGAAAATGATTAACAACCCTGAACATAACAGATAACTTGATTCTAAGTAACATATTATATTTTAAAACTTCCTTAACAATCATTCGAGTGATTTCAAATGAAACTGCAAAATTAATTGCCTTGTCTAGATTCTACAGTTGTATCACTAATAATTTAATTACTTTAGCAACATCATCTCGGGGTGTCATTCCCAGTTGCGCCGAATTGAAATGAATTGAATTCACCTGCAGAAAGGGGGAGGCAGTCCAACTGGATCATATTTAGAAAGAAAGAATTTCTTACGTCTGTATTGTGAATAAAATAAAGATACAAAAATGATATGTACCCGAGAATGGTTCGCTAGTTTATACGTACAAAAGTTTGACCCTCACTCGTTTCAAGGCCTAAACAAATAAGGCGATTGTGAATAAAATAACAGGTTTTAGTTTTATATTCACGGCTGCTCTGGGGAAAGAACTTTCGTGCGTTACTTAGTTGTTGAGCTGAAAATGGATCACTTTATCTTAGGTAAGGTAAGTTGTAATATGTATGTCAATTCCACAAATAAGAAATTTTACCGAGAAATTATCAGACTACCCACCTTTTGGATCTAGGTCCCAGGTTGTCCTGGGCTTCGAAGCATTGGATGCAAGTGGGAATGACGCACTAGTGTTTATGATAACTAAAAATATCTTAGATACTTATTTTGTATGTGATAGGTGGCAGAAGAGCAGACGGGTCACATGATGGTAAACGGTTGCCTCCGCCCATAGACACCTGCAACAACAGTGGAGGGCGCTACCAACATTTAATACCCTTTCCCCCCGTTTTGGGCCTCCAGTACCCTGACTCACACGGCAAAACAACGCAGGCGCTACTTCTTGCCGGTCTACTGTGAGGCCGTTGTATAATTCCAATCGAGCCGGCCCATTCATGCTTAAGCATGACTGTACCACGGTAAAAATAAAATTCATCTTCAATAGAACCCGTGGTTACTTTTTTAGATATCACGTCTTCTTTTGACGGTAAACTCAACGAACAAAACTTATCAAAAATTGAAGTGACTCCCATTTCACATTTGTTTTTGGTGGGATACTATTTACATTAGGTAGAAGTAATCAGCATACATTTTAATTCACAGCGGCGCCAATTAAGCAGTTTAGAACAAATAGGTAGCTATCCCGTATGCAGTGAGGACCGACGCGTTCCGCTAGTTTGGAGCGGGCTTAAGATATGTGCTTGCCAAGAAACCCGGTAAGCTCATTAGAGGGGCGCTGCAGTTGCTTTATTAAGGCGCGCTGGGGTACACAGTGGACAAATTTGGAGCAAAGTGAAGTATCAAACGTAATACTGGGAATATTCTTCACATTGAGCAAAGAGTAAATAGTAATTACATCCTTTCACAAAGTTGTTTATCCTTTTTCTTATATTTTATTTGATTTGTTAACTATAATTTTCGTAGATTCGCCATGTATGTAGTTAGTCTTAGCTAACCGTAAGGAAAGAAGCGAGCCATACCCAATACAAGTGTCTATGACAACTTACTGGGTAGACTCGGCCACTCAATGTAACACAGACTATTGAAATAAATGTTTTTTTTATACTTAGGTGAGCATTGACGAGTTTTGTTCATGCGGTACACAGAAGCCACTTTTTTATTGTTGTATCTATAATATTATTCAAGTCAAAATAGTGTAGGTACCTTAGTTTGAAATTGTATTATCATTTGAGTTAAGGTCATGTATATCAGATGATATTGAAATACTATACTACTTATTTATTATCTTAGATACTATCCGGAAGCCTAAGTAAAATTTAATGATATAGATAACAGATAAACGAAGAGATGAATAAGGTAGCTTATCTAAAGGTAAACCGAAAAGACAAAATGATTGTGCGATGCATTTATTAGTTATCGCCATCTATATGCCCCAGCGCCATCTATTAGTTCTAATTTGGAACTCATAAGGTTCGAAACAACGTGAATCACTTCAAATGAGAGATGTATTAGTCTACTATAAAATAAATTCTAGCCTTGAAACAATACTTGGCCTTATCACAGAACAATATCGAGCTCAACAAATCTCACTAATTGCCACTACCGTCTGTTTATTGTCTCTAATTAGTCATCTATTTATGTTTACTTTATGCCACGGGGCTGTTAAACAACGTTTAACGATGTTTACTGAAACTTTATACGAGAATAAATAATCAAAACTAGTTTAAAAAAGAGAAATCGAAATCAAGGCCCAAAAAGTTTACCGCCCGCCGCGCGTAAGTGGTCCGCCCTCACTTCTTCGTTTCGGGACTTAGTTTTGCTTCCATTGTTCGAATTAATGCCAATAGATGGCGCTGGGCGTCGACTATATCGCGCATTTGTTTCGACATTTCGGGTTCTATATATATAAAACTATCTCTTTATAAATAGTATAGGAGATAGATCCCCGTCTACGTCAAGTAGTGGACGTCTATTGCCTGATGATGATGATGGTGAAGGGATATAGCGACCACTTTTTAACGATTTCACATTAATAATTGGTCGCTTTAAACCCCTTTTTTAGGTATCACACTGTCACCACTAAACCCTTTTAGTACACTGCTGCACTGTTGGAATTTAATATTGCAAAGAGAGTTTTTGCTGATTTCAATTCTGAAGGGAACAGCCCGGGGATAGGGATTAAAGCTTGACAGTGCGTTTGTGACTCCACTGGTATTGCAGGTGTCCATGGAGGCGGCAATCACTTATCATCAGGCGATCCGTCTACTCCTCTGCTACCTATCACATAAAAAAGGTAATGCAGTTACTCGCGCTTTGCTGTGGTCGGTGGGATGAAAGCGTAACAACACAAAAGGAAAATGATTTTTTTTATTTTAATTATTTTTTTACAAGCCACTCTCTACTTTTCTCGGACATCCTGTTTGAGGTCTTCAATTATCCGTCCAATCAAGTTTCCCGACCAAAAGATATTTATGCGAATTTCTCGTTTGATCTGGAGCGATATTTATTTTACCCGTTTTAATGAGAATAAAGAATGAACTTTGTATTGAGTACAGGTTGTAGGTAGGTATAAAAGAAAGAAGATAATAGGTACTGGTCGACAAAATTTCAATAAATGTTTGTCTCTTTAATCAATGGCCCATATTATTACTAAATTGCAGTCAACGAATATGAAGATTCATATTCGTTAACTGCAATTATTTTGTAATAATAGTGACAGATGTCACTAAAAGTTTTATATCACATTACAATAATTTTGATATACGAGTATTATGTAATTTAAAATACCTATTCATTTTCGAAATGTCAGTTTATATTTGCGATACACAAAGTTATTTTTTTAAAGAATCACAAAAATACAATCGAAGCTCTTTTTGAAACAATCTCTGTTTTCTGATATCAGAAACAAAAGAGAGTGCTTAAGCTATAAGGAGTCAGGTTAATTATGAGGTGTTGTGTTAATTAATAATGAGATAATTTGCAATCACAATTCAATAACGTGAGTGAAAACGTACGAGTATTATTTACACAAACGATAAAGAATCTCCACCCTCTGCATCGGTAACACTTTTGTTTTATTGTACAATTCGAGAAATCGTATTTTTTCTTTGTGTGTCAGATTTAACTGATCATATTTTACGCGGGGGCCATTCACGACTGTGACAAAAATACATTGCAAAGGCTCCACTTTGATTTATAAACCAGGAGATCAAACCATCAGTGTTTTGATACTTTTGCAGGGATAAATCACTTTGATTCTTCAAAAGGCTGTGTTTAATTAATAATTCTAAATGTTTCGAGAGGAACATGGTTTTGGGTAGGTATGATGCCACATAATTTTTTAACGATTCAGAGACCTTTTCAATAGCCACCAGCTTTTGGATGGTATTTTTGACGGATCTTTTAAATTTAAAGTAGATTTGTTATGATTGAGGTAATTTGCGCATATTCAGGGGGCTGCTTTCATATTGATATTTTACCCTTATCAATAACTAATATTAATTAGTTATTTTCGTATATTAGTCTAGTAGAGATTTTTTTTGCCTTAGCGGCCATCATCAGGAGATTGGCAACAAACAGCACAAGTCCGAGACAAATGGCGATATCATATATCGGAGATCAAGACAATTAAACTAAGATTACCTACTAGCGTACCTAGTAGTAGTAGTTACAACTCACTGGTTAAGACTCATTTTGGGTCGTAGAGCCATACGAGTAAGTAAGTGATTGAACGCTAGTTGTAGATATAATTATAAGTATGATCTGTATCTTTGTAAGAGACAAGTGCTTGGGAATAGGTTTGGAAATATAGGTTTTAAAACCCCGATAAAAGACAGCAGACAACGAGATGTCTATTGAACTACATTAAATTATACGAAGCAATAAGTAACAAAGTACAGGAAGCCCCGTAAAAGGGTTGTGAAGTAAAGACGATGATGTTTTTTTTTCAATAAAAATCAGTCACTTCATTTCAAAGCTACTTCCAATACGTAAATTCAATTTCTCTTGAACTTCAAACGAATCAATAGTGAGTAGATACCGTTTTCTGATTTTATTTTTCCCGAGTTCGGACCTCCGCGTGGTAGACAGGTAATTATTCTAAAGAAAATCGAGCCCTTTGTGTAATTTCACGTGCCACTGGGCTCGGATTGAAGTGTTAAATTAGAGGAAAGTCAGCGCTGTTTCCCAATAAACAGTTTTGTATTTATTTGTTTCGTAGAACCATACTTGTAGTGGAGGGAATTAGGCACAAGTTTTACTAGGAATCTGATAATTAAATGTTGAGCACATCAGTTTAGTAAAAGAGCTTGGAATTTTTGGCTCAATTTTGTTTGCTATTTTCTTTAAAACCTTCAAAAATATTTTACTTTTTAAATTATAGCAACATATCAGAATAAAGATTCCTACAAACGAAGCGTGACGAAGCATCTCGCTGCCCAGAATGATACCGAGTGCTAACGGATGTGTTGTCATGGCATTTGGTTGGTTCCTACTTGGCTAAGGTGCGAATACACCGTTATTTTTTAAGTCGTTTTAATTCTGATGTCCTCATAATACTTCTTCTATACTATTTATAGAGAGGTAAATTCTAAAAACGTCGATAAACCTTATATACAAACCAAAAAGGCAAAACACTAGCGCGATGCAATCCATACCCAGCGCCATCTATTGGTCAGCGGAACTAAATGTCCCGAAAAGAAGTAGGGCGGGCCACTAGTAGATGGTAATACAAATAAAGCCCCTTTAGCATGCTAGATCAAAATCTTATATATTTAGTTTATTATTGTCACCTGGAACTCATAGTACAGGGGTTGCCCTAGTTTGAGACCAGGTTCATTGGTGTGATTCTCTGGCGCATTTATTTATTTTTATTTATTCTTAAAAAAAATAATAGGTAGATTACATGTTATCACTGAGTACTATGATCAGGCTTATGATTACTCACCACCCTTGCCTAAAGCGGATTGGTTACCGAGGTATGCTCCAAAAATTTGAAATATATACTTTTTTCGTGACCCGGGAATCGGAGCACAACATCTCGGCCCGGTATTCAAACCAAGGCGTATACCGCAGCGTTTTCTCTAAAACTTGCGTATTTACCGACTCCCATACATACTTAATGAGCACTAATCTCCTCAGCTCCTGGTAATGAGTGTTAAACTCATTTCCCGTCACGCGATATTGCAATTTAAATATTCATACAACTTATTAATGATTCCGACGAAAATTTCCACATAGCCGAGTTTTGATAGTTTCTTGTAACTTAATTGCTTGTACCCCCGAACCAGCAGAAGCCTATCATAACCTGATTATCCTACAACTATTCTATTATAATTAAGTCGAAATGAAACTTAAACTTAATAATAATCTAGCTTTAGACTGCCTCCCTAAGCTTTGATTTTAGAATGTCTTAGGTATAAAACAATTTTTATGGTATGGACTTTCTTTTGAAACTGGAGGAAGTTCCACTGATCTAAGAAAACTATTGTTTTATGTGATTAGGTACATAAAGAAACATAACCATATCATGAACTGGTGTTTACAGGTGTTACTGTAATCACAGCACTGCAACACCAGTAATAGTCCTAAAGCGCTTGCCAAACTTTAACCCCTTTCCCCAAATGGGCCTGCGGAACTTACGCTCACGTCACCAGCACTCACTGCTTCACGGGCCGTTCGCCGTGAAGCGCGTGGCCTGGTCGAGCCGGCCCATTCATGCCTAAACGTGTTCTCATTGTCAGTCCGAAGTCTGGAAAATGGCGGGCTTGTATTCCCGCGCCTCAGAAGGCACGTTAAGTTAGCTCTGCGTCTGAACCTTCTTTGGTCGTGTCACCCTAGGATCTACCGCATTTTTCAAGTCTTACTATTTATAACAAGTAGTTTTCATAGATAACAATAGCTGTTAGGCAATCCGAAGACGAAACACTTGCGCGATATAAGTGACACCTAGCGCCATCTATTGGTCGAGCTTGGAACTATAGCAATTCTGTAACGAAGTGAGGGCAGGCCACTAGTATGAGATATAATAACTCCACTGGTGTTGCAAGCGTCCATGGGCGGCGGTAATTGCTTACCATCAGGTGATCCGCCTGCTCACCTGCTTCCTATAACATAAAAAAATGAGATTAAGGGATTGGAGAGTGCACTTGTGTCTGCGCACACACTTGTGTGTATAAAATGTCCTGCGTCGATGACTGATCGTTGAGATTAGGCCATAGCCGAATTATCGGTTAGGAGGACATCAATATGAGCTTTAGGAACGGTACGGTACGGTAATAACTCGAAATCTCGTATTGTAAGGTATAATACAAGCAGATCGCGTCTGATAAGAAGTGACACGTCGGCTCATTTTTTATTGTGGATCGAAGCCAATGTGGCTTCGCTTCGCCTTGTGGAAGAGATAAAGGAGAGCCCAGGGTGGAAACTGACTGGCTCATGACAGGTAAATGATTACAGTGCGACGTATCTGTTTTAGCCGATAAATGACAATGCTGTCCCAGATACCTTAGCAGAATAACTATCAATAGAATACCTACATTGAAGCAAAGAAAGCAAAATATACGTGTTAACTACCTAACTAACTACATGTTATAGAATTTAAGCAATACCTACATTTTTTTTTCTTATTATTTGTCTACAAAATGTTTTGTAGCACCTGTTTTATACTTGTAATAACCAAACAGTAATTATACCAAATTAGATACGAGTTCAAGTGAAAGTCATTTCACATGAACGTTGTATGAGCATAAATTAGTTCATTTGACTTTTGACCAAATGAAATGCACACCCGTTTAAAAAAAAATAAAAAAGAAGAAGACCAATGGCGCATTTGATGACTGTGTCTCATAGGCAAAAGACCGTGGGTTCAATTCCTAACAGAAATGGATGCTAATTACTTTGAGTTCAAGTCGACTTGTTACTGTTGTTATATTTATATATTTTGTCTCTCTCATCTTAGTGTGTAATTCCTGGTATGAGTTTTTCCCAAACCGCCGAGTTAACGGTAGAAATGCCCACATACATATATTAGAAAAATTAGCAGGCGCAACTTTGTGCATGCTTGGATTAGAACCCCGAACCCAGTATGGAAGGCTCCTTTATCCACTGAACAACCAACGCTGAAATCGCTATTTATTTATTTCATATTAGGTATTTTTCTCTGTCCAAGACTGTACTTTACCTGAAATATAGAATTCGTTTGTCATCGTTTTGTTGTATCGAATACACTCTAGCAGAAATAGTACAACTGTGTAAAAAATGACAGCAAATTCGATTTGGCGCAGCCGCCGCCCACCGTTGTGAAATGTTCCGAAATGCAACGAAAACAATAGCGATGACAAATAACACTAGGCTTTGAAACAAAAGTGCTAGATATCTATGGAGTTGCGGGAAAAACCTGGATGAAGTTACGGCTGACTTTTGTTTCTTTTTCTGTATATAAATGTGTAACTAACACAGTCAATTTGCCTTCCATATTATACCATCCGTTAAAACTTACTGAGTAAGTTTCGGCCAATGGAAAAACTGTTTTTTAAATCAATTTAGTACTATCTTTGAAATAGAAATGTAATTTTAAGGTAATAAAATATCCTGTTGAATTCCGGGAACCTTTATATTTATAGTCTAAATATCTCTCCAATTATTTCAACGTTCATTGGTATTGTGTATTCAGTTGAATAATAGGATTGGATTCATTTGGTCAGTGGCGGACCATAAAGAATGCACAAAATTTATGTTTGATGCGTGTTATTCAATTGGAGATGGTCATCCCAAAAGGTGGTATGTCAAAAGGATTATTTATTAGGTATGCACCAAAATCGGAAGTCAAAAATTATTTCAAATATTATAAGGTTTTTTAAATAAACCGTTTTATATTTATAAATCTCGATCTTAGTGACTCTGGTTAAGGTTGCAAAGATTCGACTGCGTTTTTTTTTTCATTGTAATTACTAGACTTTTTTTTAAATGGTAGTTATTCTCAGAACAGGGTCACCTGCTGGTAAGTACCCAATCACCGCCGCCCATGCAAAATCAGAGAGATCGCTGATGCGTTGCCGACTGATGGATTAAATTAGTATTTTTGCTAGGTTAATATTTTTTACCTTCTTGATAGTTACAAAATACAATTATAGAGATTAATATTTATAGGTTCAGAAATACTAAAAAAAAATTGAAGACTATGCAGTGATTTTAAAACCATAATTATGGATTACATTAAAATGCTAAATCATAAATCTAACCTTTCATGATACAAGAATCTTTGTAAAAGCGATGTATAATATTACTTCAAATTGTTTGACCTGAATCACAACCTGAAAGTGTTTCAAGCTCTATTACACGGTGGCGCTAAATTTTCAAAAAACGTTCCTGAAAAATCCTTTGGCAAACATTTCCGCTATCAAAGCAAGTCGGTCGTCTTAACTTGATTATCAATTTAGAGCTCCATTCGTCTATTAGGGACACCACACGTCGTGAAAATCGAAAGGACATTGTGGGGACATTTCACAAATTGAGAACACTTTGTTCTGATGATAAACTTTATTGGTCAAATCTATACTTTATTGGTTAGAAGGCCGGCAACGCATCAGAGACCTTTCTGATCTCGCAGATGTTCATAGGCAGCGGTGATTACTTACCAGCAGGGGACCCGCTTGCTCGTTTGCAACCTCTAGTATAAAAAAAAAACATCATTGGTCTCATTTTCAGGGCAACTGGGGATCTTGCACCATTTTGTCATCAACCTGTTGTAGTCATGGGCTGTATTAGTGACTGGGCTCAACATCATCATTTCAGCCAATAGATGTCCACTCCTGGACATAAGCCTCCAATGTTCTCCACAAAGATCGGTTCTGTATCACTCGTATCCATGAAACACTTGAACCACGCAATGCTTTGGGTTATGTCTGCTAACTTGGATCGCCTGCGGATCTCATCATTCCTGACACAATCACGCAGGGAGATTCCAAGCTTAGCCCTCTCTATTTAATTATCCTCTGAGTTGACTGGGATTGGCTCTGGCTCCTACCATGTGGCCAACATTATGAATGATGGCTGTGATCACCGCTGCCCATGGTCATTCGTTTCCAACCTTTTTTAAGGTCACCTCATGTGAGGCCTATCTCAAAACGTTCAGAATCCACTGTCATCGTAGTTCTATTGCCAGGCTTAAGGATACGGTCAGAATCGTCCATCGTCCACTTTTAAATGAGTCCGGTGGTAGGCGTGGACGGGACCAGATAGGGTGCTTGTGCCAACAGTTTCTTGGCAAACCGCTATCTTAAGCTGTGATATTGTGTGCCCGGAATATTACAAATTCATTACCTAAGGAAATCTGATCGAAATGAAAAAGGCACGGAAGTGAACGGAGAGTTTTATCGGTTTGTTTTGGGTCAAATAGAAAGTTTTTAAAAAATATATTTTAATTTGTTTAATATAGTCTGTGTTGCTCCGCTAAAGCGATTAAATTAATAAATTAAGGATTGGCTGCAACCATCAGATAATTCTGGAATAAATATGAGCATGTTTTATTTAAAACGGTTTTACTATCCATGTAACAACTAATAATAATGTACACTGCACGGTTTTTATCTTTAGAATAATTGAATAGGTTTTTTAATTAATTTAAGGTATTTTGGTTAGGTATATCAGAATCATTAAAACTGTGTAACAAGTTTGTAAAACAATGTTTATATTATAGAGCTTTTAGTTCTTTGAATCGATGCATGCTTTTGTGTTCTGTAGGAAATCCTACGACGTTTTTGTCGACCGAGTTTCCGTCGCTCATTACCGATTTTTATGTTTAAGTTTCTGCGGCGCTTTGCCTGCCAAAGTACGGTCGCTTCACTTAAATCTCTATTTATCAACGTAGGCCTAACTTTAAATCCGTCAAAAGACAAACTACTTATTCGACGAAGAGTATCTGCCTAACTCCATAAACATTTGGAATGAAATGCAAGCAGGCTGGGGCTCAATAAGCGGCCGCAGGCAGTTTGTACGGAACTAAATGCATTTTTCATGTTGCGAGAGCAAGTTTCCCGTAGTTTCCGACGTACTCTATGACCCCGATACACTGCATACGTCTCTAAAGTTTTATTGCAAAGTCTCCTTTGGATAAATGGACCCTGTAGGCTTTAATTTGTTCTTATACAAGTTCATGGTCAAAGCTGATGATATGTTTTTAAATTTTCGCGTTGTATTATACAAATACTTTATATAAACGGAGCTAAAGCGAGGATATTTGAATATCAGTAGCATTATAGCACTTACTGCTTGACGTTTCGACTGCGTTACAACAGGTGTGATCACAAGTGGGACTCAGTCCGCTCGCTTTAGTCCCGTTTATACAAAGCTGATGATGTTTATGAAATCAATCACTTAATTCAACATTCAGTTTACTCCTCGGTCCGCGAACCACTGGTCCCTGGATGAAAATGAAGCGGTCCGTGGAGCCATTCCAATTAAGTGACAAGACGTGGTGCAAAGTACGATTGCATCTGGACTATCAGCGGCCAGAAAGATATTTCGGTAAATGGTCTTTCATTTCCAAAGCGGTTAAGGAACACAGTTTTAACATCAGTACCTAGTCCAATTGTCATTGGAGGGAGCGAATATTTGAAATTTGCTGTTGTTTTTTTATGTAAACCTCTTTTTCAGGGTTGCTTATGGCGACAAATACTTACTCGTTTATTTCGTAGGATTCTGTTTTTGACATCAAAGTCTCGTAACGAATAATTTGATACTTAAATATTCTTTTATTCGGCACATTTGTTTAAACGTAGGCAATTTCGTTTGTAAACGTTTTGTTTTCAAAAAGGACCTTAAATATACATACCTACAACTAGACTGCGTTCGCGGCTTCGCTCAAGCAGGAAAAGTCTTTTAAATAGATCCTGATTACTTTATGTTTATTGATATGTTTTAATGCAAAATTTGAACCCTTATTGGGGTTACAAGGCTTAAACTCCCAATTCCCAAATGAGCAGCTTTCAAAGTTAAAAGGATATATTTGGATTCCTTCTGGTGGTAACAAATGTTAATGAGAGGAGATCTCTTACTATCCGGTACCGGATTGCTCGATCGTTTTCCTTTAAAATGCGCTCTGTGCATTATTTTGCAATGCTTCTTTTTAGTGACCAATGAAATATAAAATGCGTCACCTGGACACAATCTCGTACAGTTAACTTAACGCTAACTCGTTGCTATTTAGAATCTTCAACAAGAAGTCGAATCAATAAAGTCATCTTTACTAACAACTTAACTTAAATAAGCTAATGGTTGGAAAACTATAAGTACCTAGCTCGTGGAAAGATAAACTTACTTAACGATACTTAGTTTGTCGACCGTTTTGTAACAAGTAACAGAATAATAACGATAGACAGACGGACAGTCAGACAGCGAAAATTAGGGCCGAATTAATAAGGTCTCGTTTTTCTTCTTTGGATATGGAACCCGAAAAGTAGGTATGATCTTTTTCTAGTCAGTTCGCAGAAATAACTACCTTAGACCCAACGCAAATGTAAGCTAAAATTATTTAAAGGTGGTTTCAGATTAATGTGTTTTTACGTGCGTAAACGGTCGTTTTAACATACGAGGCTACATGCGCGTTAACAACGCGCTTCAAAAAACCAGACATGCGTATACACAATAGTATTTCAACATGTTCACGTGAACCGACAAATACCATACCAATAATTGGCATGACATTTCCATAGCAAAGTATTTCTGTTTACGATACGAGTTAGAAGCGCGTCAACGCTCATACGATACATACAGCCAAAACGTACATAAAAATCTACCTTATACGCGCGTATAAAACGCTAGTCTGTAACTGCTCTTACCTCTACTGTACTATTACAAACCACAATAAGGAGGTTAACTTTGTCAGCCGTAATATATATTAACCACGCTTTACATGTCCACCCACCAAATCCCTATTTCAACTTTGGGGATAAATTTAACGCACGTTGTCCTTCCGATGAAGCAACACGCTCGTCAACCATTTAACACCAAATAAATGGACAATTTGGCCTATAACTTTCCGGAATTGCCCTTTGGATTATCCTCAGGGTGGTATCGTTTTGTCTTATCTTAATAAATAGTTTAAGTTTGAGTTTGTACATAAATAACTTAAATTGCTTTATGGGTTAAAGGTCGACGTTGTCTCCGTTATAATGTATATGGATGATTATGAACTTGTTGTCTTAAGGTGCGTTTCTACTAGAGATGTTTTGTAAAACATTGGTGCTAGGATAAGTCGCGGGTCATTTTCATATACGAACGAGAGGAGGCCTACATCCACAGTACGCATCCGTATCGTGTGCTCATCTCTCGGACACATCTTTCACGTTTCCCTCTCTCAAATCTCATTTTGCATGTAACAAAAATTCCATTCCTGTGCTAAATATCTCGCAACGCATCCTTGCACCTTATCATCCATCTGTGGAAATTACTATCTGTAGTGGTGAACGTAAATATTACTGTCTGTATATTAGGTTTGTGTGTCTAAATAAATGATTTAATTCATTCATTCAAATATGGTTGCGTTTCATTCATAGTGAGATTTTGTTCATCGTTTCTATGTATTCATATTCAGAAATTAAATATTATTTATGTAGGTAATTATAGCGTACCAGTATACTTTTATACCTAATATATTTATATTTATAATTGATAGGGATAAAAAGTAGGTATATTGTACTAATATATTTAATAGCAATATATTATAGTTGTCTGTATGTTAGAGAAAAATCGATCAGTGGGGCAAATAGTGGGAGAAGCCTATGTCCAGCTGTGTACTGCAACCCATAACTGCAACTTAATATACAAATATTGGAAAAACAATTCCTTCTAGTTTTGGGGTTAATTTCAATCAAGAAGTAGGTATGTCTATTAGGTACCTATGATAGGTAGTTGTATAACGAATATTATAAGTTTTAAATAGATAGATATTCTTTATTGTAAGTACAGAAAAATTATACACAGTGAAACAACAGCAATAATAATTACAATAAGGCGGTCTCGTCGCTTGTATTAAAATGTTTATGGCATTCTGTCGATTCGTCAAAAAAGCGTTTTTAAATTGTAAACTCGTCCAATCTACAACAGTAATACCGTGACAATAAATACGTATATCGAACAACATTCATATTCATTCAATCGTACTGGAACTACTGGTGAATGAAACAAATTAGTAATCCGGTGAGTGCAATATTTTATTTACATACTGTCAGAGCGAAACGCGCGAAAAAAGATTTTATTTTGTCAAAATGAAAACGCGACGGGGCTCTGCATCGTTTTTCAATTTGTCCACTATCCAACTTCAACTTATTTCAACCATAAGTGATCAATTTTCATCATTCTTGGCGCTTGGCTCACGCTTCGGCGTGAATGGGCTGGCTCGACCGGAGTGGTAGGCCGTGCCTCACAGAAGAACGGCGTGACTTGGGGGAAAGGGGCTTAAAAGTTGGCAGCGCTCTTGTTACTCTATTGGTGTTGCAGGTGTCTATGGGCGCCAGCAATCGCTTCCCAGGTAATCCGTCTGGTCATCTGCCGCGTATCACATTAGAACGGTTTAGGAGGACACACTTCGAAATGTCATGCTGAGATGATGAAAATCGATCACTTAGGTTAGGTTAGGCCCCGATCCGGTATTAACCCTCGTTAAAAATTGCTGCACTAAAAAGAAAGCTTATTTAACGTACTTACCTATCTACTATATCTATACGCCACATCCCAAAAGTAATCTAAAGGACTTGACCGGGAAGTCACACACTCAAACATAATTCCTTTTACAAACACGCGACTCAAAACGAAATTGCACAAAACCGCCTTTTGAGAATTCCTTATATTTAAAAAGAGATGAAAGGTTTTAGAGGGATTTGCTTTCATTCAGCGTGGGCCATTGTGAGGAGCCCTTTGTGTGGGTCCAGCTAAAGGTGGATTTTCTGGTCACTGCAAGGGCCTCTAAAAGACTTGAATCTCGGTTTGAAGTATCTATCGATCTTGAAAGAGCAATATTGTTTAATATCTAAAATACTTATCAATGGCAAGGGATTTGTTTTTAAAATGTATTTCATCAAGAAAAAATATATATGCTTAGTCATTATTTAAGTATTTATAGTTTTTGGTTGCAAACTGTTTTATTTGACTACAGACGTTTTATTTGTTTGACTACAGACGCACTGGTGAAAATATATATTGACACTGGTGACGACAAAAAAGTAGGTAAAATCGAAAAGTGAAAACATAGCACGCGCTTGCGAGTTTCTATGGCACAAAAACAAAACACGGTTATGGGATAAAACAAAAAAAAAACAATAGTAACATAAGGTGGTCTTGTGGCTTGTAACAATTTCTTCCAGATAACTTTTGGCTAAAGGAGAGAAACAGTGTATTGTAAAATACTGTTAGCTACACAGTTAGCTCCTCCCTTTTCTCCTTAATATGTCTTATAAACCAATACAATAATTAAAATTTGATGCATACTGAACCAATCTACAACAATCTTGTGAATAATTTAGATTGAAATAGAATCAATAATAGAAGTATTAGCTAAATAACAGCTAATTCAACTTTAATGTAGGTAATTAATTCAATGCTAAAACTAATTTCTCAAAGCGCATCAACTAACGTTGGAACAAATTGGTGCACTTTGAGGAATAGTTTTGGTGCACTTCAGTGAACACCTTGATATCATCTACTTGTACTTACGTAGAAGTGGTTCGCTAATAGTACTAATTATTTAGAACTATACTCTGATTTATAATCATGTAAAATATAAACTGACAGATGAAAATGCATAGGCATTTTGACATTTTGAATGTGTCAAATTGAATGATAATAATAATGTATGGGGATGACACATTGACATCTGTCAGTTTACTTTACATGATTATGAATCAGAGTATAGTCGTATATTTCTTGTAAAATGAGAACAAAAAGTCATGCATCCACCCAAGCCAATTAAAAATAAATAGATTTTTTTTTCGTTCAAACTATACATTTTCATCCTTAATTGCTAACTAATGTTTTCTAAGAAAGGTCTTAAACATTTGAATTAACTGATAGAACGGAAAAAAACTATGACGTGACACATGCTTTGAGTATAAGAATACATATGCTTAAAGTGGCGAAACAAAATATTTACAAAATGAAGAAAATTTAAGTTAGGGACATAGGTAGTTCAAAAAGAAAAAAATCATTTTCGCACTAGTTACCTGTCTAAAATTTCAACTCGACAACTAGCGGAAATGGGTGAACTATGGATCGCAATAATAACAATAACTAATGTATTTTTACATAAAATTGAATTCTCTATAAGCTTGGTTTACTAGACTTTAATAAAATCACTTCGAACACACACACACTACCGCATTGCAAATGTACATAATCTAGTTAACCAACAGTTTATAGGTATACTGTGGGTTAACCAGATTGTATACATTTGATAAAAATATAGCATTAGTTTACATACTAAAATGTATGCGAGCAATGTGAGTTATCTCCACACGTAACAATTTAAACGTGACTTAATACAGTTTAATCATAACGTGAATGTTTCGTGGAACATTTCTGTCTAGGAAAATTATACGTGATTTACGAACTGGGCACAAACATTCCTAATTCCGAGTAAACGTTATTACGTGTTCATGCGGTGTGACTAGATCTAAGTAGCTTATACTAGTTATATACTGACACGCTTTGAATAATTCTAGTAGGTATTACTTATATACGGATACCCGAGTTGATTATGAGGACATAGAATATAGTACACTTATTTATTTGTTCATATAAATGCGCCAGACAATCACACCAATCAACCGGTCTCAAACTAGGGCAACCCCTGTGCTATGAGTACCAGATGACGATAATTAACTGGGGGCGTCAAACCAGAACACCCATACACAAGACAACTTAGAAAATGTAGTTTCCTAAATTGACTTGACCGGGAAGCGAACCTGGGACCTTTCGCGCTTCGGGCGAACACCTTAGCATTTAAAAATTCGAGCAGACGCAACTGCCTTTCCCCCTAATTGGGCTTCCAGTACCCTCACTCACTCGACTAAATACTGCGCAGGCGCTGTTTCACGCTAGTCTTCTGTGAGGCCGTGGTATCACTACGGTGAGCCGGCCCATTTATGCCGAAACGTGGCTCTCCCACAGTTAGTTCAGTTATTTTACGTTTTGTCACATCCCTATGTACAAGTATCTTAGCGTGATGAAAATGAAATGAAAAATGAAAATGAAAAATGAAAAATCTTCATTTCGACAACTTACAGAGACGCTTTACAATGGTGGGAATCTCCTTTTAAGCAAAAATTATTGCTTGTGTTAGGGGATTCCGCTCTTCAATATTGACACAGTTGTCATTTTTATATAGTGACGTAAACTATCAATAATAATATATAATACTAGTGGCCCGCCCTCACTTCGCTTCGGGACCGTAATTCAGAAATGAACTAATAGATGGCGCTGTGCTCAATCACATCGCGCAAGCGTTTCGTGTTTTCGGTTTATCTATAAGGCTTGTCGTTGTCTATAGAAATTATCTCTTTATAAATAGTAGGTATAGATTAATACAAAAATACAGAGGCAAGTAACAATTTAAACACTTAAAGCATATAAGTACCAATTCAAATTGTGATGGTTTTTACTGTTTTTATTTATTTATTAATCAGTAATAGGTAAAATATTGAAGTGTGACTCATGTTACGAGTTTTATTTATATGGCTTGTTTGTTTATCGTTTTATGTTAACATGGAGTTATTTGGAACACGATTCCAGTCGCGCCACTCCATTTAAGTAATTAATAACTAGAGTGATTCCAATAGAGCGTTTTGTTTAGTGTTGTTTTCATAAAAGGTAATTGCAAATTTTGTTAAATTTGATTACAATGTAATCTATGTATCTTTTCAATGACAATGTGTCATGTAAACACCATGTTTGCGCGCAGTCTGGCAGGCTGGATACCGTGTCCATGATACTTACCATAACATCTATGTGATCAAATGTGTATTATGCCAATAAATAATGTTTCTGTTTCTGTACCTCTAAATCGTGACTTTATTGTACGACTAGTGGCCCGCCCTCACTTCGCTTCGGGAACGTAATTCATAAATAAACCAATAGATGGCGCTGTGTTCAATTAGGTGTTTTCGGTTTATCTCTAAGTCTTGTCGTTGTCCATAAAAGTTATTTCTTTATGATTAGTATAGATAAATTCGCTTGCGGAAAAATTGGTGCACAACATAGCTGCTTTTGCTGTTCCTATCTTTGTATTTGCAAGTAAATCACCCACAATTGTTTTTTTATCTGATAGGTGGCAGACGAGCAGTCGAATCACATGATGGTAAGCGATTGCTACCGCCCATAGGTAACACCAGTAGCGCCACAAGTGCGCTGCCAACCTTTAACCCCATTTCCCTCTAATTGGGTCTCCGGTAATAATATATTTGCTAGCTAAATACATATATTAGGTATCTAATTTATGTTTTGTACAAAATTTTATAAATGTGTCCTAATTGATTAAAAATTGTACGTTTAAAGCTCACCTATGGTTAACTACTTAAGATATTTTTTGTCCCTATCCATTTTCTGCTACATATAGTCGTGGCTTTATATTTCTTGTCTATTTAACATCTATGGTTATACGTACGAATTTAAGTACCTACAGTGTTAGTTTATCAAAATCAAAATCCATTGCAAGCTCATTACTTTCCTTGACTTCAAAGTGAGAAGTAAAAATGTTCCCACAACAACTCGTATCCTGACTGGAGCTCTCGACTGATTACAAGCATTCGTTGAACCCTCGATTAATGTGTACTCCAAGCTGGGCGGCTTGAAAAATGACAACGCAAGCTGTGTGGAGCGATGAAAAAGCATCGCCGTAGAGAGGCGACACGACACTAGTCGTTTTAGATGAATTCACTACACACTATGTTTATTTTGAAATTACTAGTTACTAGTATAGCTAGGCTTTACACAGGCTGTATCTGTGAACAATTAACCACGTATTCTACCAACCATTTTGAAAACAATTGGTCAGCAAATATTCCAAAATCATCGAAAAAAATTTGGACTCTCCATACAAAATGACAGTGTCATGTGACCAACTTTGTATGAAAAGTACTTTTATGCGAATTTCCAAGAGTCATAGAATAAAATGTTGATCAGAATGGTTGGTAGAAGTGATTAAAGTGATGTAAATTTAGAGTTTTTTTTGCTGTTTACTATTATAATTCTAGCCTAACATCACCATTTTTTTTTGTTTTGTAGATTTTAGTAAATATTATTATCACAAAAATATTGGTTAAGTTAAGTTAGAACAGTGACCAGCAAAAAGACTGTTGAAATTCTGAGACGAGTTTTTTTGGGACGAATTGCCGCCTAACCCTGTAGAGCAGTAAATTAGACTAGTCAGATTAAATAACAAAATACTAGTTTATTTCAATTAATTTCAACAGTCTCAGTAGGTACAGTTTTGGCGTTACTTGCTTCTTTTTTATGGAAATTAAGACGCCCATTTTCATCATTTATAAACACTTTGAAGGGAAGAAAATAGTTGTTGAGAAAGCTGCTTGTTTATAAAGATTAGAACTCACATACATTTTCCTTGAACAGGAGCTTACATTTCCCAGTATAGTCAAAGTAGATGTTTAGTGTCCGGGTGTAATAATATATGATTCCTCTGTTTTCTGATAGGTATCTGTAACAGAAGGGCTTAAACTACTTAGTACGGAGTCAAGTCAGTATGAGATCTGTTTGAATTTATTATTTAACTAGTGGCCCGCCCTCACTTCGCTTCGGGACCGTAATTCAGAAATGAACCAATAGATGGCGCTGTGTCCAATTACGTCGCGCAAGCGTTTCGTGTTTTCGGTTTACCTATAAGTCTTGTCGTTGTCTATAGAAGTTATCTCTTTATAAATAGTATAGATATAGATAGGTATTATTTATAGTCGAATATTTAGTTAATACATTGTTTCGACTAGTGAGCGGTACCCTAGTCCGTGCATCTCTAATCGCGATGCACTCGAAGGCGTGTAGTTGAAGTGTTTGCATCTGCAGATCCGCACTTATATTGCACTATGAGCACTGTGGCACCGCACACCATTTCCGTGCCATTTCAACATTTTACCAAACTGCTCTTAGCACGGCCAATATTGGAAAGCATCGCGAATATTTGGCAAGCGAACCTTTGAGAACACCGAGTTTCAATAATGTCGATACAAGGTTTTCTGGAAGCGAGTGTACCATAGTATAAGAGTTACCAGTGGTTAGAGTTCTTTCATTTTCGTGGTGAAGTTATCTCACAGATAAGAGGTTGGTGTAGCCCAAAATGGAGGTTGTACCTACGTTAAAATTTAAACATCTTATCCGAATTTCTCCGCGACACAAGCGGTGAGGGAAAACAATGTGAAGAAATCTGGACATTTTGAACAGTTTTTCAGGCTATGTAGATGTACCAGATTGGCATGTGATTCAAACGTAAAATCGTGATAATAAGGGAAAATGTATTTTACAAGTATCGTATCGTATAAACCAGTGTAATGTTCGAGTTCGTTAACCCTACACACGCTGAGAAGATAATCATGACATTAACCCTCCGTGTGTTTTCGTCCTCGCTATTTTTCGAAGAAAAAAATACTATAATATTGTAATCATTTATGGAAACATTAGGGGTTTACCTTATTCTAATCGATTTGCAGAGTGAGTCCAGTGTTTTTAATGGGGCACGTCTTTTAGCACAATTCGCTACTGAAAATCTTTTATACTGTACGTCGATGTGTTCTATTTAAAATTCACCCAATCTGAGTAGGCCATCGTTAGGGGTAAAGCAAATGGAGAACTTACTACTGAGGCCAGGTAGTTTCAAACGTGTTTATGCTGTATGTTAAAGTTTCGCAGTATTTTGGCAGAATAAAACTGCATGGAAAAATGTAAACGAAATACTAAATTGAAATGGTGATGAAAAATCGCGGATTTGTTCTTTAAAATCAGCGTGGAAATACGCTAAAATAAGATCCATGCCAAAATAAACCTAGTAAATATTTGTTAATAACAATATCTACGCGTATTTACAGAAAATGTTTTGTTGCGACTGTACTTATGTATCATATGAGGAAAATCTTATCAAATATTATCTCACATTAACGTCACTATTACATAGTGATACGGTTTGTAAGGAAGATCTATGATACAGTAGAAATATTATCCTCTATGGTGCGGTACCGGCCACTAGCGTTGCCACTTTATTTTTATACGACTGCCCAGAAAAATGAAGTATTAAATTATGGCTCACGTATAATTTTCACCTCGATTGAACCAATGGTGGATTAGTGTCGTTGTGGTTTCGGTTCTCACTCTGAGCAAATTAACCATCGTCTCATTTAGCTGTGAATTTGAGCACCCGTCAACCGCAGGGTCGCAGGTTCCATTCCTGCACAAACACAAATATTTGTTGAAGAAAGTGATATTTGTTATGAGTTTTTTAATTAACTAGACATTTCGCAGCAATCTCACCTGATAGTAAGTGATGATGTAGCCGAGGGTGAAGCATATCTGTCTAGTGTTACTATAGTAACACTAGACAGATAAGTCTATAGACAGCCTATATCAAAAACACCTAAATCATAGCGCTCAGGGAACTCTTCAACCAGTAGAGAATTTCACTCCCTGGACGTTCACAATAGAAATGTACTTTCCAAATGTTCGGTGGTTTGGTAAGCATTGTTGGGGTTTCAAAAATACAAGGGTCTGGGTGTTTGTAGTAACTCTATTGCTGCTGGTTTCCAAAGTAAAAGGTTTGACCTTTATTTTTGTACTAGCGGCCGCCCCCGACTTCGTCCGCGTAGAAAAGTAGCTTTTTACCCCCCTTTTAACCCCTTACAAACCCCTTTTCGCAATAAAAAGTAGCCTATGTTCTTTCTCAGGGTCTAGATCATCTGTATACCAAATTTCATTTAAATCCGTTCAGTAGTTTTGGCGTGAAAGAGTAACAGACAGACAGAGTTACTTTCGCATTTAATATTTAGTTAGTGTAATGTATTCCGATATCACACAACTCACTGGCTCGCCAACACACTATATGCGCAGGCGGCGCGTCCGCTCTCGCCTGTGGCTCGCGCCAGACTGACGCGCGCCCCGCCACACAGTGCGCACGAGACAGTGTCAGTAGTGTCAGTGTCAGTGTCAGTGTCAGTGACAGTACAGGTATATTTACACAAACACTACATCTCTTCCTTATTGAAAACTTTATTAATCTACTGATTCACAAATGGCATATTAATCACATTTAATTTCCTCCGGATTATGATTTCCTCCTTCATCTTCTTGAACGGATTTCCACTCACCTTCAATTCTCTTCAGGTGTATTACTTATATTCCTCCTCAACGTCTGTCAAGTCTCTTCATTCCTTATCGTTACGTCTCCATCTTTTGCCTTCTCTACACGTATGGTGTTGGATTATAATTTAAGAAACGAGATCAAGAGACACATCCGCACAGCATCGCGTTGCTCGGCTTTCCCTGACCTAGTATTACACCTACGCTCGTTTACTAGGGATTTTCAATAAAGGCACTCTACATTGGAAAACGTAACTTTAATAATCCTCATCAACCTCATTTGATTCAATGTAATGTAACGTTAAAGACAGCAAGAGCAATGTAACATTTTAATTAAAATAACACGGAGATAAGGCGTTCGTCCCATAACAACAAATTAGTAGTAGTAATGATAATTTTACGAGAATAAACAATGACTACATGGTACTCCCATGTACAACTCAGAGAAGAAATCATCAAGTTCTACATAGAGTCCTGTTGCACATACAATTGCAATTTTACAAACATTCAACCAATGAGAAAGATTTCATTTCAACTTTGTCCAACACGGTCTCTTACAACCAACACATGGTCCCCTTGGACCAATACAACACATGTGGTCTTTTTCACCCACTTCATTTACGTGCATCTCTCTATGCCACGTTACCGAACCCTCCAGGTTCCACGGCTTCCCAAGGAAACCCAACACCCACCAGAGTTATCCGCGTACCGCGTACTCACGGACTACACAGAGCAGACACCGATTTCTCTCGAGCTACGCTACGAATAACCTCTGGTGCCATCAACACATACCAGCACAAAACTCAATGCAATCCGAATCTCTACACCGAAACAACTTTTACGAACTCTCGGACTCTACATCGTCATGATCGATTTCTTCAATGACTTCGTCATTATCAGGGAGCTTTCTTAGCCTATCACGCGCGTATTTGTAAGTGCGCCTTGAACTCAACGATTTTAGAACATAACGATCTCCATCCAAGATCTCAACTATTTCAAACGGCCCTCTAACTATGCTAATCTAGCTCAGTCTGATTCCTTTCTTCATTTTCAATCAAAACATCGTACCATCAAATCGAGACTTATTGTTACTCGCGGATTTTGCAATATTATCGGAAGCTAACTGTCTAACCTCATCCAAGTCTACCAAATGATTTTAAAATAAAGCAACTTTTGACTTCTAGGACTTCATTAAGCATCTTAAGGAACAAATTATAAAGCTAGGTTTTCAGGCTCCTTTCCATTACTTTACATTAATTATAGGGAACACAACATTGAATCGCACACTTAACAACGAAAAAGAATAACCAGAGTCACGTACCCTTCGATCTCTACATTTATTCACATCACCAACATCTACTATGTACACTACCAAATACCTGAGTGATCACTCTAACGCCACGGCCCCACGGCCGAACTGAAAACACTCCTGGCCTTCCCCATACGAGCATCCACACGCTCACGTGTGCATCTCCCACCGACTACACACTACGGTCTGCCCAGACCACGACCTCCGCCAGAGCCAAACGCGCATCACGCACCTCTTTAGGTTTCCCCAAGAGACGCCGATTTCTACCGGGCCACGACTACGCAATGACTGCTGGTACGGTCGACTCTTTTACGGCCGTTAGAGCACCCACTCAAGCTACCACCATATCACACACTAAGGCGCTATTTTTCAACACTAGGCTCACTATGTATCTCTACTTCAACCTCGACTGGTACATGACCTACTGGCATCCTACGCAACCTATCGTGTGCATATTTGTGGGTTCGATTAGAATTTAGCGCTTTTAGCGTGTAACGGTCACCATCTAGGGCTTCCACCACCTTAAACGGTCCTTTAAACTCCGGGTCTAATTTGACCTGATTGCGTTTTTTACAATCAAACCTAGGTTTATCGTAAATGCATTTTTCTAGTATTCTCTACGGCTAAAGCACTAGCTTCATCTAAACCTACTTCCGGTTCTGAGCAGTCAGAAAACATCAGATTCAACGGTCAAGGTAGCGCGACCTTCCCAATCCTATTTTCAATTCTAACGGACTACTTTTTGTAACCAACCGCGTTACATAGTGCAATTTAGACCAATTAAACCAGAGACTAGGCATCCTAAGTTAGCTCATAGGGACGTCCCATATTGTTTTAAAATATTAACAAGCCCAATGTATCCTATCTTGTGAAATATCCGTGTCTATTGAGTCAAAACTGTCGGTGGGAAACATATTTCCGTGAGATTGCATATACTTACCACTGTCTGCCGCATCAAAATAAAATCAATCGCAGATAATAAATGTTAACACAAAACCCGTTTTTTTAAATCTCTATTTTCTTCACGTCGCTAGTGATATCTGCTGCTTCTAAATAAATCCGCAAAGACCGTTTCCATTTTTCCCAACGTTGGCCTAAAGACGCACTGTCACCCTCTAACTCCAATTTCTCTAAAGGTGGTAAGCCGTGTGACGTCATGATAAGTTAGTAGGGCGACTTGAAATAAATAAAACATACCTTGCGATTTTTGTGCTTTCCAATTTAATGGAGGTACATCTCTTTGTATACCACATAATATCCAATTTAATGGAAGTACCTTTGTACCAAGGTTTTCCAGTCTAATGGAGGCACCTTTATACCACATAATATCCAATTTAATGGAGGTACCTTTGTACCAAGGTTTTCCAATCTAATGGAGGCACCTTTATACCACATAATATCCAATTTAATGGAGGTACCTTTGTACCAAGGTTTTCCAATCTAATGGAGGCACCTTTATACCACATAATATCCAATTTAATGGAGGTACCTTTGTACCAAGGTTTTCCAATCTAATGGAGGCACCTTTATACCACATAATATCCAATTTAATGGAGGTACCTTTGTACCAAGGTTTTCCAATCTAATGGAGGCACCTTTATGCCACATAATATCCAATTTAATGGAGGTACCTTTGTACCAAGGTTTTCCAATCTAATGGAGGCACCTTTATGCCACATAATATCCAATTTAATGGAGGTACCTTTGTACCAAGGTTTTCCAATCTAATGGAGGTACCTTGAAACCACATATTTACAATTTAACTTCATACCAAGGTATTCCAATTTAACGGGGCACCTTTACACCAAATAAGTAGGTCTTACCGAACTGGGTGAGTTGTCTAATAAATACCATTTATAATTTTATAATTGTTATAGCAACTCTTTGTAATTTATTCATAAGTAAATAATGCACTTAAAAATTAATCGACCGGGAATCGAACCGGGAACCCCCAAAGCGCAGCCATCACGCCTTAGAGGATGGTTCATCAGCCACTGCATCACTGGTCAGTAATTAAATATAAGGTCAGTAATTAACAAAATATAATGTGTTCTTGTTAACACTTAATTAAAATAATAGTAATAATCAATAAATAAATAAAGTCTTAAAACTCACTTCTTGACTTCCTAAATGAACCCCTGCTTCTTCTTCATATGTGGTCTATTCTTTGGTCATTTGTACTTATCCATATAGAAACTTTTAAGCTATGTATTTATGATTTATTAGTTACTATTATTAGTTAGTTATTATATAATTAGTTATTATTATTTAAGTATGTCATGTATAATTATAAGTATTTGTACTTCTTATTTTCATTCAGCAATCTATTTGCACTGCCTTACCCCCATTGCCAACACACTGTTTTCTCTCCTCTACCCAAAGGCTGTCCGGAAGAAACCGCTACAAGCGACAAAACCGCCTTATTGTACTGTCTATAGCTGTTGCTTCACTCATGTATTCTATTTCTGTGCAATAAAGTATATCTATCTATCTAACTATCCTGGATTTAAAAATTCTAAAATAGAGATTGTTTAATTTAATTTAAACCACCCACTTTGTATATAAACAACATACAACACATTATTATATTTGACTATGTGTATATTTTGTTATTTGCAGTTAGGTATTATTTTACATTATCATTATGACATAAGGTTTTTCTTATAAATGCCAAATGGTATTAATTTACAATTTTACTGTCGCACTCAGAATCGTTGATTAACTAATTGGTTACTTAAGAAAATATATTGACACTTATTTCGATAAGCATAAAGACTACCGATACTTAAGTAATTGAACATTAGCTTAAATGATGACAGCGGCCGTTATTAATCTACACAAAAATATGGAACAACGTTTTAACAAGTAAGTAAATAATGTACATACTAGCAACTCACTAGTCTACATGAAACAGGTTTGTTAAGACTCATTATCCTCGTATTTGCCTAGGTTACAAAAGGATATCCCATTTATTTGCTACCATTTAAGTATTTAACTATTTCCATTAGATATTTTAATAACTGTTTACGGGTATTTACGCTTTACACGAGAGCCCCTATACAAGCTGCGATGTGCGCCGTACTAAACGGTGAATACGTTTTGTTTTGTTTATGTACTGTAGGAAACTTACACTGACACCTCGAGTGGATAATAGTTATCATTCCAGTACGAAAAATCACATCTCAAAGTAACTAATTAATACATGTAATAGCGATCGTAACTAATTAATTAATAACATGGAATAGTGATCTTTCCTTATGTTGAAAAATTTTTTTTTCTTTTTAATGATTAAAACTAATGTTAGATAAATGATATAAGACCGAACTTTGTCCTCGTCGCCACTTGTAATGTATTCCGATATCACACAACTCACTGGCTCGCCAACACACTATATGCGCAGGCGGCGCGTCCGCTCTCGCCTGTGGCTCGCGCCAGACTGACGCGCGCCCCGCCACACAGTGCGCACGAGACAGTGTCAGTAGTGTCAGTGTCAGTGTCAGTGTCAGTGACAGTACAGGTATATTTACACAAACACTACAGTTAGGATGATAAAAACATATTTTAAGGTACGAAACCCTTAAAATCAAGCAGTAGCGCTAGTTAATTTCACCCTGCCCCTTAATCCGTTTTCGGAACCATAGCTCAAGGTATTGGGTAAGTACTTAATTATAACAATACAAACCCGAGACTCTAACTAATCCCATATTCAATTTCAGAAATTAACTAAGATCCTGAAATCCTTTGCGATTAGTTCATTGTGATAATATAATGTTTTCCGTTGTATGTAAACGGTTAAAATAATTACATTTGAAATAATAAATGAAGATACCACGGTTTAATCCTAGATTAAGGTGATAACCTTAATCGTTTATAGCTATATACATAAAATACCGTGATAAAATATCCCACGTGGAAACCTATAACTGTAAATGCCTAGTCTTATAGGACATCAGTAGCGCTACCATAAGTTTACAGTGACCGAACTCGCTAACGTCTGCGTAAAAAAATCTATGAAAAAGTGTACAGCGCCTCTAGCGGTCACTTGAGAAACTAAAATCTGTAGTATCGAGTTACGCGCTACGTAAACGTACTCGCTAGCGAGTAGCGTTTACGTAGCGCTACGAGTTGACATTGAAAACTGACATAACGTAAACTATTGCTCTGTCTCTTTCAAATGCATCACAATGAAAGAGACAAAGCGATAGTTTTCGATAGCTTTCTGCGTAAACAATAACGCACTCGCTATCGAGCTAACGCTAGCCAGGTTTACGTGTTCAATCGAAATCTATTCGACGCCCGTTTACTCGCTATCGACTGTAGTAACGTTACGTTACTTTTCGATGCCAACTCATGGTAGCGCTACTGAGCCTCTAGCGGTCACTAGAGAAACTAAAATATAGTATGAGCGAGTGTAACGTTTTCCGTAGCGCTACGAGTTAGGCTACAAGTTGACATCGAAAACTGATATAACGTAAACTATTGCTCTGTCTCTTTCAAATGCATCACAATGAAAGAGACAAAGCGATAGTTTTCGATAGCGAGGATAGTATTTCAAACTCTATGGAAATACCACGAGTCACAAATTTGACGGTAGGTATCGAAAAATTACGTACGTGTTCAATCGAAATCTATTCGACGCCCGTTTACTCGCTATCGACTGTAGTAACGTTATTTTACTTTTCGATGCCAACTCATGGTAGCGCTACAGGATTAAATCCTATAGCGTCATTGAGTAACACAAATAGCTAAATTGTAGTAGCCAGTCCAACTAGTGCGGACTAAGGACCGCGGGTTATGGTTAGTTAGTCGCACACATAGCACTTACTTATTAGTTCGGACATGCAACTCACAGAGGAAGTTGCGATGCGACACTCTGACTTTGGTTCGGAATGGGTCTGACTTTGTTCAATGGCTAAATTTGGATTTAATTTGAAAACGTTCTTGGCTTGACAACCTCATTTATTTTTAGCCAGGTTTTTTCTTTATGAGTAGGTAGAATGAATAACTCTTTTTTTATCTCCGTGGATTACCAAGCTTTGGCATGAATGGGCGGGCTCGACTGGAGTGTCGGCTTCACTGGAAGACTGGCTTGATTCAGCGCCTGCGTTGTGTTTCGTCAAGTGAGTGAGGGTACCGGAGGCCCAATTGGGGGGAAAAGGGTTGAATCGAGGTGCGGATAGGTTATGTCTCTTCGTCTGGTGAGACTGCGAGAGATCCAGGACTCCTCCAGAATATAGTTCCTCCTCCTTCTCCCTCTCCAGAATATAGTTTCTACGAGTATACTGGAACGGTTTCTTCTAACCTTCCCGGCAAGCGGGCTGTAGTGAACTAACTATCCAAGACTGGTAGGAATCCTATTAGGATGTGACGTGCCTCACCCACAGCGGCACCACAAGGTCATTAGTTATATCAGCCTACGGATTGAATGTTGAACAGACTAGGTAGGCTTATAGTCTATTTTACTTTTACTACTACATTTTGTGAATATTGAAATAGGATTATCAAAACGTAGCCCCTGTAAAGCAGTATTAATTAATATACTATGGTAAAGCTCTATCTTTACGGGTATCACATGGGTTAGAAGTTCGAAAATAAAACGATTCTGAACCTTATTTCAGCTAGAATAAGGTAATAAATATGGCGTTATAACTCCCATGGGAAGACAGCGAGCCTACGCAGACTTCACTCCATCTTTTAATTAAATAAATGGAAACCTGTGCTGAGTCATATGGGACTAGTTTCGTTACATTTAATTTAAGAGGGCCTTGTCTCAAAAAGGTTATTTGTAACGAAAATTCAAATTTTGATTATAATACACTTTAGTTGGTATCTTATATCACCTATCTGTATCTAAATTCTACCTACATTCTTTTACAGCTGCAAAACACTTTTTAGTTAACCGACCAAATTGTACCAAAAAATATAAAAAAATAATCCTTTTTTATTACGAATTATATTATACACAATTGAAAGTGGCATCGACTGAAATAAATAGCTTATGAATGAGCATTACCCAAGTATGTCTTACCATTGAACTTGACACCCATTTAGATATAACTTCTTTTGACGATAAACTCACCAACATTTATTAAACAATTTAACATGGCGCATGGCATTTCTTATAAATTTTTTGATAATAAAAAAAACTATTATTGACTAATAAAAAAAACTATTATTTTCTATATGCAAGGTATGCTTTAAAGTTTGATAACAATAAGCGTTTAAACAGAAATGGTCAATCTTTCCAAATCACGCGAAAGATCTTTTAAAATAACGTGACCGTCGCATCGGACGCATCCGAGTGTAAGTGCTTAGATAGGGGCGAAGGACGAGCCGTATCGCTTAAACAGTTCTGCATATGAAATTATGATATATCGCTTATGAAATTTCTACAGTGACCCTTCTTTGATATAAATCATGGATGGATAGGATTACCTCGGCTGTATTTTATGTCGCATCCACAGAAGGGCCAGGCGATGTGAAATATGGCGTACTTAGTCTAAGTAAGGCTCGAATGATGAATTATTTATCATTTTCATCTTCGGAATGACAAAGAAAATTTCCTCCGGATATAATTCGGGAAAGTTTCGGTGAACATTTGTGGGATATTAATACGACGACAGAATCGTCGTCAGTGAAAAGATATTCTGACTTATTAGTATTTTATTTTCCGTTGCTTGTTTATAGAGTAGTAAGTACTTAATTTAGAGAGTAGTTACTTATTTCCCTTTTTCATGCGATAGGAGGTAAATGAGCAGACGGGTCACCTGATGGTAGGTAAGCGATTGCTGCACCCATAGACACCAGCAGCACTAGTGTCACTGTGCACTGCCGACCTTTTAATCCCCTTTCCCTTCGGTACCCTCACTAGGAGTAACACAGCCGTTGGTAAGGTATATCTGGTGGTTCACAGATATCTATTTTAAGGCATAACTTGCCAATATTGCAAGAGTTCATACTATGTGAAGTTACATTCTGCACTTTTAGTAATAACCCACATCAACCCCCAATCTGCTATAGAAAGCCAAGGGAGTTGAGCGAATGTCAATCAAAATACTGCATTCATTATGGCCCCCAAGCCCGGGACAGGGGTTTAGAGCTAAGCTTTGTACTGTATCGGGGACACTGGGGACGAGGGGACATCCGGCAATGCAGCAATAGCGATAGGGGACAGTCCATTGTGTTTTAAACAAGTATGTATGAAAAATTCAGGTCAACATGATGGGACATAGATGAGATGATTATTGAAAATTACTGCGTCGGGGGTGTGTGTATAATCACCATGTTGTGTAATATGAGTCCATGAAGGTTTAAAATAAAAGTGAAGAAAAAAGTAAAAAAATTGTTATTACTAATAAACACTTTAACGGTGAGCTACATTATGCTGATCCTCACACTAGGCTGGGCCTGTCCTGTGAGGAACAGTGAAATGAGGGTGCAGACCTAAGTATTTAGTGTATTTTGTGCTCTGAAGTGCCGCGAAATGATACTAATATAAGAATGGTTTATTTCTATCGATTTAATTCGGATATTTTGTATCGAACACCAACACCTGCGTTTTATTGAGTGATTGTGCCCCCGACTGACTTTGACAATCGACTTTCTTCACTTTTATCAATAAATCACACTTGAAAACAACCCTCTATTAGAGAGTAGGGGCAATTTAGCTTTAATACTAGACTGCAGAAGAGTCCATTATACAACAGAAAAAATTTAGAGTAAATCGTTAGACATTATAACAAGACAGACCAATATTATGATTATACGTTCAAAATTGTTATCCGAGACGTACAGATTCCTTGACGATGTTTTCCCTCGCCGCTGAGCGAATGATATAAATGGATCGCAGATCTGAGTATTTGCTATTAATTCCAGCTTTATACCTCAACGCGTTCCTCAGGAAAAGGGTCTAGACCGACTGACTGATGGACTACAAAGTGATTTTATAAGTGTTCCGACGATTTTTTTCCACGTTTCTCTAGATAATGGCACATCATAATCAAACAAAACTAAAGCTTCCTAGTATAAAAAAAAATGAGAAACATCTACACTGTTTATAAAGATATACTAACTTGTATAACGACGACAAGGCTTATAGGGAAACCAAAACACGAAATACCAGCGCGATGTAACCAACGCCCAGTGCCATCTATTAGTTTAGTTTGGAACTACTAGCCCGATGAGAAGTGAGGGCGGGCCACTAGTACAAGGATAAAGAAATTCAATTCAATGAAGTCAAGACTATAAGATGGTAAATTTCGTGAAGTCAAAATACGAATATTACGACTATATAGACAAGGACCATAGTCTACAATCTACATATTTCTATCCAACATGTTCCTCACCCAGTCACTGCCAGCAGTCCTCCTTAAGTCTGCAATGCATCGATTGGCAGGGGTCCAACACTAATAGTTACGCTTGCCTAACCATTGTGCTAATTTCACCAAATAATTTAAACAACTTAACTAACAAAAACTTGGCAAAGTTAACAAGGTTTGTTTAACAAGAAGACTATGAACTTGAATTGCCAAAAAATATTTTCAGGTCCTTTTTAAAGTCTTCTATATGTAGAAGGCCTACAAGTCACACAAATTCACACAGTACCTCATTTACATTGACCTGACTCTGTTCTAAGTAGCTAAGCTCTTGTGTTAGATATCAGACAACAGAAGAAACACAAATTAATATAATTCTTAAATACTTATATGACACCCAGATACTGAACAAACACAAGTGTTCATCACACGAATGTTTGTCCAGGGTGGGGATCAAACCTATGAGCTTTGGCGTGTGGTCAATTGCGCCTTCCAGTCAGACATTACATGCAATTACATAAAATTAAACGGAATTCAGCCTCGTCCTTGCGCTGTCTCTTTTGTTTGTATCCAAAGTACCTATACAAAAATTATGGTTTCGTTGTAGGCCCTCATCAAAATTACGATAAATGTTTTCGGTCCAACACGTTCATAATAATATCATCCGATATCATTTTAAATTAATGCGGCATTAATAAGAGTTTTCCACATAACGTTTATCGGATGACGTAAAACCGAAATGAGTACAAGTACTCATTGAAACAGTAAATTAATTCGTGTTAACTTGAAATTACGGTGTAACTGAGAGGTCCATTTAAACACCATAGCGTTCTTGCGTATTTAATTTGTTTTATTTTAATTAATTAATTAATTGCTTGTCAAGCGCAGCCGTGGGTCTGTTATCCTTCTGTGAGCGTTTAAATATGCACGTGGATGTTAGATGTTTGTTCTTGCTGCCACCTGTTGGAACAGTGCCGGATTAAGCCTCAGGGTTCCAGTAGGGCTCTTTCGGTGACAATAGTATCATCATCATCAGCAACCCACGCTCGTCCACTGCTGGATATAGGTCTCCCCCAATGCACGCCACCGCTCCCGATTTTCGGCCACTCACATCCAGCTCACTCCAGCCAGCCTTCGAATGTCGTCATCCCATCTTGTAGCAGGGCGTCCAACACTACGTTTGCCGAGTCGCGGTCTCCACTCAAGGACTTTATGGCTCCAATAGTACAACAATAGTATAAGATCTCAAAATGCAGTAAAGTTGCATCTGAGCGAGGAATAAATAACCTGGTGCAAGCGAAATTTCTTTTCAAATTGGTAATTGTTAACGAAGTATTTATGGATACAAATTTTATGTGCTACAGTTTTCAGCATGGCTGGTTCAACCGGAGTGATACCACGGCTTCACAGAAGAATTCGTGAAGCTATTCCGCTGCGTTGTGTTTCATTGACTGAGAAGGGATACCGGAGGCCCAATACGGGGGAAAAGGGGCTAAAGATTGGTAGCGCACTAGTGAGTCTACTGGTGTTGCAGATATCTATAGGCGGTGGCAATCGCTAGCCTTCGTGGTCGTGCTTTGCCTTTCTTGACGTCGTGGGGGCGTCGTGCTTCGAGCCCACGGCCTTCTCCCGCGAGGGACGAAGAGGGAGAGTCCTAGAACGAATGATTATCGGAGATATTCCTTTTTAGGGATAAGGTTTCAAGAACACTAGAATTTGTACTTATAATCAATGGCCAAAAAGTTGCTGACGATATAGGTCACCAACAGTCACAGATATATGTGCCGTCGGCCGATCGACCGGTAAGGGCCTAAAATTCTGTGAATAATAACTTCAGCCACAACATTGTGTCTAAAGTTCAAACTGCGGTCAAAAAGCTGGGAATTCTAAATAGGGTTAGAAGTAATAAATACTCCGGGACAACTTTTGACCCTCTAACGCACAAGTCCGGTCATATATGGAGTATCGCTCTCAACTATGGGGTAACTCAGCTTAATGTGCTAAATATATTTGATTCAGTTGATCGCAAGATCTAGAAACTGTTTGGTGGCAAAAACTAAATAGGTTGTGAACCTACCATCGCATAGGAGATTGACTGTCGGAATTTTACTTGATTGTCAGAATTTCTGAGCTGCATGAGCTTTTTCTTTCATCCCCATGTCCCATCACGAAAGCAAGCAGTCAAACTGTGAGTTGCCATCCATTTTGGTGAATATTTCTCAGTTATTAGAAACTGGGTTCTCTCATAGGCGCCTGCCTATGAGAGAACCTTATATGCCTATATAAGGTTCTTTGTAAAGCTAAGAGCAAGCTCATCATGAAAAAAAAAACAAACTAGGCGTTGTACCTTTACTTACTTTGCATGATGTCCATATTTCCGTGTTGGGGAAGAGATTTTTGGAAGGGCGCTTAAACGTATTATTTTAAGGAACTTATAAAAACAGCCTGGGGTGAATAAAAACTACCATTAAGACTACCCAGGTGACCAAAAGAAATAGAAAGTAAACAAAATATCATTTATTAGAACACAACATAAATAAACATGAAAAGTTTGGTCAAGGAAAAGTATGGCGGTAAACATTTGTGAGAAAATAGAAATAATAAAAGTACGTTTAATAAAAGTGATGCGGAAATCGACAATACAGGTTTTATCGTATCGGTAAACATGTACATCCTTTTAAATGATTTTAGTTTTCCCGTTATTAGGAAAAACTTCTTTTATGATGTAAAAGATAGACGAGCAGACGGATCACCTGATGGTTTTGATCGCTGCCGCCATTGACACCTGCAATACCAAAGGAGTCATAAGTGCGCCAACGACCTTCGTCTGGTTATAATTTTGAAATAAATCTTTCGACTTTTCATATAAACCTAATAGTTCCGTACGATTTCGCTTTATGACCATGTCTAATAAACACATTCATTGAAAAGTGGGCGTTCTATATAAAAATAGCAACACTTACTAAACATGACAGCTTCAGAATTCCTAAAACGACTGCTTCAGAAAAAGTGGCCAAGTCATATCAACGCAGAATTTAGAAAAGTCTACCCAGCAATGATAGCACTCAAGAATGATTGGTGGACCCCCGTGATTCCTTCCCCTGGGTCCTCCCTTATGTTTACATGATGTAAATTGCTTGTGCTCGGAAGAAAGGGATGTTATTGCTTTGAACCTACTTGTGTACAAATATCAGACATGGGAAAGGTGAACGTTACATTTGGATAGCAAATTGGAGCATTTTGTGAGACATGCAGTTATGAATAAAATAGTCCAATGTCTGTTATAGCGCTTTGGGTATGTGTTTTCAGTGAATGTTAAAACGGGAACAAAACGGGAGTGTTTCTTCCTTTTTATAATTATAATGGCATTTTGCTCCCTTTTTTATCAAGGCTGGAAACCGGTTTTTAATTAACCAGGTTAATATCGATCTCAAACAGGTTTTTTCGTAAGGGTTCGTTCGGAGCGGAACCGATTCGCGAGCGATATTGCTTCTGGGATAAACCTGGTTAATTCCACGATGCGCGTGAATAGTGCAGCGATATATTTTGTCTCTTTTTATCGCGCGACGCGATTGGACGCGATGCTTGCGATCTCTTTCCCTTACAATCGTTGCTTTTCATTTAAAGGCGGAGCGAGCGAAATCATTTTGGTTTTAACCAGGTTTTGGGAGCGGAATCAAAACCTAAACGGTCTAAGAGCTTAACCAGAAATAATACCGGTTTCAACCAGTGGAATCGAAATCAAAACGCTCCTTTCAAAATGTATGAAGCTGCGCGAAACCTGGTTGCGAATTTTAACCAGGTATTCCAGCCTTGTTTTTATTGACTTCTTATCCATCTTATCTTCTCCTAAATTTATATTAAAATATTTGAGTTTCGATCAGAACAAATACTTTGCGACACAAAGAAAGAAAATTAACAAGTATAAAATTTTCAATAAGGTTTTTATTGAATAACCCATCAAATAATATGAATTAACATGAAAATGTATCTTAGGTACTCGTATAAGCGGCAAAATAATTACATCATCTATGGAAATTGTGATTGCTTGTCTATCGTGGTTTATGAGGCAGACACACAGCGATGATGTCTTAATCATAAGATCCCGTTTTCCCTAAAATGCTGTAAGTTCCGATTCTCGTCAAATGCCATATCATACTTTTTGCCCTGTTGCTCAATAATACGGATCTTATAACTCCTATAATTGCGGAATGCTAACAGAATATTCATCACATAAGGTACAGGCGTTATGGAAACGGGATTAATAATAATACGAATTATTATTAGCTCCGAGTAATTTATTACGGTACAGTCGCTGGCAAAAGTGAAACAAACTGATAATTTTGGCTCCCGTTACTTAAAAAGAAAAAACGTAGCCTTTTTGGATAACTTTCATTATCCATGTTATTTTGGAAATGGTTTTTAAGTTATCGAGTTCTAAGGAGTACCTAAAATCGGTTTAAAGTTTAATTCGATACCTTAACGATTAGGACTTAGGCTTTATAGTAGCATGTCCGCCCAAATTAGTCAATGTCCAGCCTGTCAAGCTTTTTTTACTTTTCTTTTATTTATTTGCCTATGCAAGCGTGGTAATTAAGCCTAATCCTATCATAGTATGCCTTGATTTCTATGATGGAGGCCTTTGCCCTGCAGTGGGACGGTATATAGGCTACTTTACTTTTTCTTTTACATTTGTTGTATTGACATCCCCTTCACAGTCCTTGTATGGAGCCCAAAATGGAGAAAAATAAGACTTCATATATAATTTACTTTTTTTTTATTTGATATACTAATCATAAAAGAAAATATAAAGTTGAGCTGTACCTACAACATTTGAACTACCAGTTTTTAACAAAAACAGCAGCAAATTCTGAGTAAATATAAATTTGAATGATGATACAACTCGAAGGAAAATGATCACCGTAGGGCTCGAGTGTACATAACGTAAGCGAGGGGAAATAAATTAGCTATCAAGGGCAAATTGAATCGTGCATTTTGCCAGATTGTTACCTCCAGCCTGCAGGCGACAATTACCCTACGTGAGGGAGGCGTTTAGATGTATACAATTAGGTACATCTATTAAAAGTAACACTGCCAGAATACTTTAAAATGCCTCAAATAGCTGGTTACATCGCACGAATTGTCACGATAGTAAGTAGTATAGTCGCCCTTATTCAGCTTCCGGTAAAAGTCGGAGCTAAATGCTGTTTCCCATAAGTTTTGACGGTCATTTTTCTATTCAAAAAATAAATTGTATGTAATTTGTCACTGAGAGGCATTCTGATCGTAGTCCTAATATATCTATTTCTAGCATTTTTTAAATTACCAATAAGTACACGGTAGCGCTGCCTGCAGTTTTTGTAAAAGAAATTTGATACGTCGTTAATTACACGAGAGAAATTACATTCGTTAATTAACCCCCACTTTGAAATTAAGAAAAATGTAGCTCGAGAAGTACTTAATTGCTACTCAAAAATTTAACAAAAATAGCGTAAAGATTTTGAGGAGAAACTTGTTTGCGGTACTTAGTTATTAATTTTGATACACGTGAACTCGCGGGCAACGTGTGTAGTCCTTTTTCGAATTAGGACAACGTGAGAAAACGCACAAGTATTTATTTTTATGTCGTAATAATTTTATTTTAGAAACATTTTACTTCACTTATTTTTTAATAAACCTTACTGATTACCTATTACAAAGTCCGAGAGAATTCAAACTTTTGATACCTATTCGTTTTGTTCGAGTAAATTGAAATTTATTAAATCCTGCGCCTCAGACACTTTCATTAAGGTCGTAACCGGTCAGCATCAATCTCGTCTAGTAATAAATTTCCTCAGTGATCCGGAGCCGGAACTAAACAGTACAACTTCGGTAATTAAAGTAGGTACAGAGTGTATAATTGCTTTCTGGCGCCGACCACGGAACGCCGAAAAACATCCGATTGCTATCACCTACGTGTGTCCATGGAAATATAGGTCAGCGAACATAGCTTTTTATGATGCATTAGGTTTATGCAAAGGTGCTGGCGCTGTTTCAAAGCCTTCCCAAGAGAAACTGTCCCTTTTTGCTCTAGGGATATCATGGCTTTCACCTTGTCACAGGCGGGGAACAAGGTGCCGTGTGGGACTCAAATCCTAACTAAAACCTCTGGGGTGTGCTAAACGCAATCGCGGTCGAAAACCCCACAGCCGCGACTGGACCGCTAATCGCGCTCGCCACTTTATCCCTACATGGCGTGATGCAGTCCGTCTAACTACGTGACCTACTAGGACAACCACTGGTTTTTTTATATGATAGGCAGCAGACGAGCTATCATCTGGGCAGATAAGTAGGAGCAGAGACTATAATGTCACTTTCTTTGATTTTAGCTCTTTTAAAGGGAGCCTCTTGAAATCATTATAATAATACTAGCGGCCGCCCGCGACTCCGTCCGCGTGGAAAAGTAACTTTATACCCCCCTTTCAACCCCTTACAACCCCCTTTTCGCAATAAAAAGTAGCCTATGTCCTTTCTCAGGGTCTAGATTATCTGTATACCAAATTTCATTTAAATCCATTGAGTAGTTTTGGCGTGAAAGTTCACTACTTCCCGCTGGATTTCATTGATGCCGTGGTATCATTCTGGTGGAGACGGCCCACTCAAACCAAAGCCTGACTCCCACGATTAAGTTTCTACGAACAATAGGTACTCAAGTTCAGTAATATGCTATAACAAAGTCTCAACGCCATCAATCAACAGCTCAAGCGCACACTCAAAATTATATGAAGCGAAAAAGTATTCACACAAACAAATTTTAGCGCAACCCCTGCCGAGTTCTAAACCCATTTATGTATCTTTGAGCCTTTAACGAAAAAAGTTTCGTCATAATTCCGTTCTAAGTAAAAAAGAAAACAAACAATGTAAAGAAGGCAATCAAAAGTTGCGTAAACAACTTTTCGACGCTTACGTGGAGGAGGCTCCCGAAATATCTTATAATATTATGTTAAATCTTAGAGAGCCGAGGGCGAAACAGTTCCGGATTCACCTCTGCTAGGGGTGCCAGTCCTGTATTTAAAAAGGTGCCATGATAATATATTTCTATTATCAATCGGTACGTAGACAAATCAATTTTTTATAGGTTGATTTGTCTCGGCCGCACTCGTTTCAGGACTTATTTTTGCTACTTGTTTAAATCTTTTCATAAAGATGGCAGTGGGTGTCTATTACATCACGCTAGTGTTTTGTAAGAAAATAACCTTGTGGTAATCTATAGAAAAAACTATAATTATACATATATATATGGCGAGATACTGCGCCACATAGCTATCATCCAAATATTTAAGCCACTCAAACCTCGCCTACAAATTCTAGGCTGTTGCTTTATTTGGAGCGCGTCACTATTGGAGATGTTTTATAGTGGTTCAGTATATTGGCTCACCTCAGCTTAATGATAAGCAAAAGCAGAGCCTACGTTACAGTTACAACGGACGTGACGGCACGGCATCACATCCGTTGGCACTGTCATACTGTCCCGCGAGATGCTTCTTCACGCTTCGTTTGAAGGAGTCCATATTGTAGGACAGAGGAAACACATGTGACGGCAACGATATCATATAGTACAATTCTATGTATATTCGCTACTCATACTGTATAGTGAACCTTCATAAAACCAAGGCAGCTAAGAAAATACAATAGAACAATGCAAATATGCCTACCATCCTTTATGATGCCAGTGTAACAGAGAAAGAGACACTTTCACATTTAAAATATTACTAAGAAAATAAAAAATATACGAAGCTGGACCAGAGTGGCCATAAAGCTAAGTCACAGTAAAAAAATATCAGTATGAAGACACCTTATTACAAATCGCGATTGCCGTTACTTAAAGTTCATGCCATCTCGTTCCAACACGAAATGTTTAAAGGAGCTCGATTGGCTTAGTTTTGGTTATGTTTTATGGCATTCTGTAAGAAGGGTTAGAAGAATAGAATAGAATAGAAAAATATTTATTCAGTGTAATCACAGACAAAATAGGTAAGTTAGAGTATTACATAAACAAGACACCGAAAAAGCATGGTTAGAAAGCTATGGCTAGCGTTTCTCTAGCCATCTAGTAAATGGAAACTTAAAATTCCTTCCTGTCTAGGTTGCTTTTGATTGGCCACGAGATTTCGGATGAAATTGTCGATAATGCATTCTTCACGCGAATTTTCAACAACCTGATACTAACGAACGACTTATGTACTATCGGAAACTCTTCCCTGTTGGAGTCCTCGATAATACTTATGTATTATCGAGGACACTTCGTTCGTCGGTATACTTTACACTGTGACTGTATATTGCCAGCCCTATTACTCGTCCTAAATATATTACGATGTTCGGAAGGCTTAATTCGGACGGGGAAAGAACTTGATGTTTTCCTTATAGAAAGGAACTGGTGCAAAAACTCTTGTGTGTTTATTCAATAAAGAACTAATGATACTAAATTAGAAACATTTCAGAAGTTAAAACGTATGTACTGGCAAAAAGGAATAAAAAATAAAGATTAAAAACTAGGTGAAAAAAATCTTTCTTTTAATTAGATTGGAAGTTAGGTACTTATGATTGGACTGTTTTGTTTTCAGAGTTTAATAATTCCCATGTTGCAGATTTAACTTTTCAAAAACAGGTTATAGTGGCAACATTAGTGATCCGTACATTTTTAAATTCCATTTTATGTTTTAGATGTAGCTATCAGATTAAATTGTACTTACTTAAGTTGTTATTGCTAATCACGTTTATCTGATGACAAGTTACAATTTATATACGAGTATATGTAAGTGCAATAACTAAACGTTCTATAGGCTCGATTGAAATTCCCGTCAAATCCTAAAAGCAAGCGTATGTACTCGTAGTCCTAGGTATACCTACATAGTAGGTATATATGCGCACTAAGAATAATAAAAAAAAAACTGAAATATCAGCCTTACTGTCTTAGTGCAGGGCAAAGGCCTTCAACACAAAAATCTACCTATCGCTACTATGATGGCATTACGCTTCATCACCACGCTTGCCTAATAAGAATATTTAAAGTGATGTAAAACCCTTGACCTTTGTGGAAGCAACCCTTACAATTGATTGAAAGCTCGTTACAAAGGTCCGCAACAAATTAAAGGCATTCCGATTACGAATAAGTTGTCTCCACAAAGTTACTTTCATTCAAACGAGTTTAAGAAAGTTACCATTTCCGTTACAGTTGTACGTAGTATTTTACGACGAGGTCACAGAGAAACTTCCGAAGAGGTGGTACGCACAAGCGCACTGGTACTAACTGAAATGAAATATATTGATTTCCATGAACAAGTCATGAAACGATTTTTGTGCGTTAGGATATTTTATGAACTGTACCTGCATTTGATCGTAATGTCCGACGGCACTATGAACTCAGAATCATTATCTCAACAGTTTCAGGAATTATCCGAAAAGATCCATAGATATCCAGATCCTAAGCGTTAGGGACGCTGACTTTTTTAACCACATACTGCGATCGTTTCTGGGCTATCGATGTGTAGGTCATTACTTTGGCAGTATTAACGCCGATAAATTTTCGAAATTGCCTTCAGAATATTTAAACATAAGAAAAAGTCACTATTTTATAAAACAAGTCTTCTTAATTAAGGATTCTGATGTCAATTTGAGAGTATATCGGCTTTGGGATTGCTACGGGAATGTTATCTTTATAAAAAATACTTTAGGTATTGGTTGACGTCTTTGATCATATAAACGTATTTTTAATATTTTATTTGAAAGTTTTAATAGACACAGTAGGTATCCGAAGTTGAACTCACACAACAGATAATGCGTGTCCAGTATTTTGATACAAAACCCATACCCAATCAACTATGTACTTGATAAATCTCTTTATCACTATACCATGTGTTTCAGCACCATTTTCTCAATGTTCCTCTATATATAATACGAGTATGTCAGGTGCATATTTCGGGTTAATCAGCTTAGGACCCGTTCGTTGTTGATATTCGATATATTGGCATAAACGGCACGAGAATTTGTAATGCGGATGTTGGTTTTCCTAACACGCCGCCCCATGATATCAATGTTGCAGGTAATTAAAGAAATTTGCTGTTTTAGGGTCGATTTTTTTACCCGTAGTCAAACTGAACTAATGCGCTTCCTCTGACCGGAGAACAATGTCCGATCCATATTGCAAATTGTACTTTATTATTTGGAGCAGGAAGTCCAATCTCCTAGATCAAACATATTGCAGTCAATCGGACTTTATTCTTTGGAGCTGCAGTCGAATGACTTAAAAGTCACCAATATGGTCAAATTGCCGGGTCACTACCAACTGCGTCTACGAGCAAGACTAGTGTAAATACGTGTCATTAGTTTAGAAACGCTCGCTATATTGTATTATGTATGTTGTAGATAAAACGAAAATCAAAAAACATTCATTGGGTTACTTGTGCACGTGACGTAGGTACGAATGAAAACTGCGGATTCCTACAAAATGCCTGCGACATCCATACAAATTATGGAAATAGAATATTACATATTTATTTATTTTATTTTATTTAGAAACGAGTTAAATAAGATATAATTAATAAGTACCTATAGGTACTTAAATTCAAAATATAGTGATTTTACCTTTTAAACTTAAGGTCACATACTAAAAACAAAAAAATCGCTGGATCTGCTTATGATTTATACCCAAATTATGTATTTCGATTTTATTATTCTTTTTGAAATGAAGTTAAAGACCGCGAAAGATTAAACTTTAATTGAATTATTTATAATGTGTCAATAAAGTCGTGAATTTTATATCCGCCGCCTATGTCATAAGGTACGGTAAGCCATCTATCTTCTATACTATTTATAGATTTTTTTTTTTTTTGTCGGTCGGTCGGTCAGTTCTGTCAACCTACGTGTGTGGTTTTGTACAGATTCACCAGGCTTGTGGGGAGCGGAAGGCTCGCACCCTAGTATTTATAGATAGACAACGACAAGGCTTATAGGTAAACCGAAAACACGAAACGCTTGCGCGATGTAATTGGACACAGCGCCATCTATTGGTTCATTTCTGAATTACGGTCCCGAAGCGAAGTGAGGGCGGGCCACTAGTTGAAATGAAAATGAAAATGAAAAATGCTTTATTGCTTTCCGAGTTACATACTTAGACTAGAAAATATTAGGTACTTACATATATTATGAAATTAATATCTAATTATTGTCTAGTACAATTGTTGAAGCAAGCAGGGGATCCCAAACTAGGCACAGCCTGTATCTTGGGTAACCAGTAACTTATTAATTAACCGAGTTACAGTATCACTTAGTAGATGTAATAAAGCTTAAGTAAAAATTAAAAGTAAATTTAAATAAAAATGTTAGTAATGTCGGTAATTTGTGTGTTTGTTAGTTATAAAACATGTGAAATCCGTTAGTTTCCTAAGTATCTATTTTTAAGACTTTCTTGATGCGGGTGATTTTCCCAAGTACCGTATCAATACCGGTGGCATGTATTTTGAGCTGTCTTTTCTCCTTTACATAAAAACCAGTTTTATAGCTTATTGAGATTAAGTTAACTGTCATATTTATAGACTGTAAGTTAGTGGTGGAATAATATATTTTTTTATAATGCCAATTTTGTTACTGTTTCTAAGTCCGGTGGTGCAATCCCGGTGGCGAAAATGTATGTCAAGTGGTTTTAAAAATTCGCCACCGTAATTAGGTTTGTTGAAATTCACCCCATTACACCTAACTCCGTGTTTTAAAAAAGTGAAGAGCGAAAATTCATTTCGCGAATTTTAATGTTCCCGACAAGAGTCATTGTGTCATTCCGTTCCACATAATGCCTGAGATCCTCCGCATTGAGAAACGCGATAAAAGGAAGGAAATGAACAATTAACTAAAACAGATTTCTTCATTTCGTTCGCTTTCATGGACCCTTAAATTAAAACAGGCGTTTCGTTTAGAGGGAGAGACCAGACAATGTTATTAGATAGAAAATTCATTGTTTCACTACTTTAAAACACCTAGGTAAATCTATTTATTTTAGTAGTACCTATGTATAGATTAGGGCAAAAATTTAATACCAAAGGTAGTATTATTTCGGATCTGGTCTGCCGGCGGATTCGGATTTATATCTATATTTTATTCTATTTCTATATTTTATACTAGTGGCCGCCCGCAACTTCGTTTGCGTGAACTTTATGACTCTTGGCTTAAAGATGAACAAACTTGGAACCCCCTTTTCGCTCCATTAGGGGTTTAAGTTTGGAATATCCTTCCTTATAGGATCTCATCCAAAAATGCTCATCATATTTGACAATTTTCCATTCCATTTCATTCCATATTTGTTATAGTGGAGCTGGGCTCTTAGAGTTCCAAACCAGATGTTCCATGATCCTTTATTTTTTCATGGCATCATAAAATGCTCATCAATCTGAACAACTTTTGTTAAAGTGCCATTGACCTACCTCTTATAGTTTAGCTGGGCTGTTGTGGTTCTACATCAAAGAGCCTGGTCTTCAAAATATAATATATCCTATAAGTTGCCCTGATATTACAGCTATACAATAAAAAAAGTTTCATTCGAATTGGTCCAGTAGTTTCCGAGATTAGCGCGAACAAACAGACAAACAGACAAACAGATAAACAGACAAACAGACAGACAAAAATTTTAAAAATCATTGATTCATGTTCTGTTACTGTTTTTTAGTCGTCCTAAGTTATTTTGAGATAAATATCTTCAATGTACAGACACAGCTTTTTTACATTTTTATTATATGTATAGATATAGATTCAGTCTCGACGGCTTAATCGAAATTCAAAAATGTTTATAAGCTGTAAAAACACTAATAACAGCTGGGTTCACTTTTCCAAACATTTTTAGTACTTTTGGGATTAGGTATCAAAAAGATTAAATGAATAAATTTACACAACACATCGATCTGATTCCGTAATAAAACAATTGATATAAGGCATAAAACAATTGATTTTCTATTATTGCTATTGAGACAACATCACATACACAGCTGTCTTGGTTCCAAACTAAGGTTTTCCCTTGTACTATGGAAACCAGACACAACTAAGGAATCACAAACACCCAGACCCAAGACAAATAATATCTGTTTCATTAACAAACATTTGACTTGGTGCGGGAATCGAACCCGCGACCATTACGTCTCAAACGGCGCTCAAACCACTACGCCAAACGGGTTGTCAAAATTATGTCTGCTGTCTGGGCTTTACTACGACGTTAAGCATCTATTACAAATTTAGGCAGTAGAGGTATTATATTTGTCGGATATAATACTTAACTACGTGATATTACACCCAAACACTGAACAACATATGTACAAGACTAAGTGTTCATCACATGAATGTTTGTCCAGGGTGGGGTTAAACGGACGACCTCTGGCTTTTGGGGCAGGGTCATGCCGGTCACTACCAAATGCATCATCGACCCAGTCGTATATAAACTTTGTGGTTGTCTATAGTTAGTTAACTCTTTATAAACGTTATAGAAAGAAGGTATATTTATCCTTGTTTAACGATAATTTATCGCTATCTTGCGTCTCTGAGCGGCGCCAATCAGCTCGTTACACGCGTCGTGTTAAACGAATTGAAACAATCGAATCGCCGGATTACTAAGTGAAATCGCAAAATTGAGAGAATGCATTGTCACGTAAAACGCACACGTTTGATTTGGTCCACGGCCCGCAGCGAAAGGGGCTTACGAGGAACAAGCTGATTAAATATCTGGTATGCACGGGTCGTCTACCCATGTATCCGTGCGTACCAGATACTTTTACATTCATTACACTACTTCTATCTTTAGGATACGATACCTACGGCGGCTCACAAGTGCTGTTTTTTTTAATTTAAGATACCTCTTACCAGCTTGTGACATCACGATATAAATGAATGAATGAGATCTTTATTTGACACAGTAAGACAGAACATACACTAAGACGCAAGAACAAACAATAAAATATTAAAAAAATACATAAATTAACACGAAGTACAAAGATATATAGTTAAAGCGATTACTGTACTAAAGCTTATGTTATGCCGCCTTAACAATGTTAAAGGGTGATGAACCGAATATGGTTCCAGAGCTATTCTTAGATCATGTTCTGTAAAGAGAGGGATATATCCCCCTAATAACCATATACACTGAATAAATGAGTTTGTAATTTGTGAGTCTTATGTTTTTACAAGTCATACCTAACCAATAGAATCGTAACATATTGTTGAAAGTTAGTTATTGATTTTAACAATAATGGTATAATATTATCATACATACAGAGTTAATTTTTGCATTAATAGCATTTCCTAAATTTTTCTTCAAAAGTATTACAGTCATCATCATATCACAGTCACTGCTGTGCTGCATGTATTATGTACCTACATTGTCGAATTTAATAATATTTAAATTTACAGACACATTTGCTTGTAATACGAAATTGGCTAATAATAATTTAATGCATAATTACGTAATTGAGTTTAACCTGTTTCATTATATAAATGAAATCACAATTCACTAAGTAGTATTAAATTCATCATTACAAACAAGTAACTAGGTCAGACTATCGACCCAAAGTTAAGCTAACTTCCGATAATTCATAGAGCTCCCATTCTAGGTCGGCCCTGGTCGCCTATCATTAGCTTGGAGTCCGCACAAATCCTTTCCAAACCTTGGACGGCCAACCCTTAGGTTATAAAAAGCTAATAGAATTAGAAATAACATTTATTCAGTTTCGGTCTTGTGAATTCCGACCAATCATGCGCGTTTTCAGTTTTAAGGTCATTGGCGACTTTGTCCCTTGCAGCGACAACTAACAAGAGACCTACCTAGGATCGCTGAGCCAGCGTAGTAAGTATTCATTCAGTTTGAGTCCCTACAGAACATATTTTATGAATGTCAAATTATTGCGTAATCTACCTCTTACAACTTTGGAGAGCCACGCTTTGGCATAAATGGGCCGGCTCGACTGAAGTGATATCACGGGCTCACAGAAGACCGGCTTGAAATAGCGTCAGCGCCGTGTTTTATCGAGTGAGTGAGGGTACCGTAGGCCCGATTGGGGGAAAAGGGGGTTATAAGTTGAAAGCGCACTTGCGAAATAGGGCGCTCCGTCTGCTACATAAAATAAAATGTACCGAGAAGAACCGCCAAAAAACTCGTTGCCTCAATTTCGATTCGAGCATCCGATCATTGCAATTTTCATTTTACAAACATTGTATGTCAACTTAAAGGATGTTGCTCAATTTTTCACATAACTCGTAATTCAAAAGTAACTTTCATATTTTTGGAGGTATTAAGTCCCATCTGGTACGCACGAATGGCCTTGTTGGCATCAAAAGTTTTAGGATACTTTGTGAAACCGATCTTAAGCAAGTGCGGGTTTGATTTTGCATCTTAGAGTTTCGTATACGTAAAAATTCACCCTAATATTGTTTAATTAATTTTTACCGTTACTAAATAAAACTTCTTTTGTGCTAATATTTGTCTTATAATACCTCAAAACAGTCTTGAAAACAGTTTTTTTTAGGGAGTTCCAATATTTTATAACCAATGGGGTTATGTATGATGATAACCTATGACATAAGTAATCGTAGCGCCATCAATTAATATAATATCATGACTTAATTGGTCCTGTAATGACAGGACATGTCCTTATCAAAATAAAAACAGGTACTTAAAAAAATATATTTTAAGTCTTAAAAGGGCCTAATCGCTCAATATTTGTAGTCCATTTTCATGTTTGATTAGTACAGTCGAGTTTAAAAATATGTATACACTTTAGGACCTTGTCACAGTACATATGTATAAGAAAACGACTTCCACTTTCTTATAAATATGTATTGTGACAAGGTCCTAAAGTGTATACATATTTTTGAACTCGACTGTACTTTATACGTTTTTCTTCTTGAAAAGGGTCTTTATAGACATATAAAATTTAAGGGTTTTTATCTATTTAAGGACGGAACCCTGCTCGTAAGCAGTCTTTTATGTCGTTATATTTCTTAAGTAAGTACAAAAATGAACGGTGAACTTTATTAAATTGTATTATACTCGTCTTTACTTCCTACGTGATATGCTTGTACCTACATACTTGTTAAGGCTGCCAGTTTTTTTTTAATGTGATAGGTAGGTCGATTGGCCACAGATGGCGGTGGGGATGGGGATCGATGGAGGGATTCGGGGGAGGCTTTTTTCAGCAGTGGGAAAATATAGGCAAAATTAAAAAAAATAGGCGCCAGACGAGCCAACGGATCACCTAAAGGAAGCGATTGCCGCCGCCTATAGTCACCTACAACACCGGTAGAATCACAAGTGCACGCCTGTCTTCTATGAGGCCGGTATCACTCCGGTAGAACTGACCAATTCATACTGAAGCGCGACTCTTCCACGGTGAAGGCTGCGAGTTTGGCCACTAGCGTCATTTTATTCAGATTTTTTTTCTTGTTTTATCGTTGTATAATTTAGGTTAGTCAGAGTTATAAAAAAAATTGGTAGGTACCTATCTATTTTCGAATAAGAAGAATAAGTATAAACCATTGTTCACAATGTATAGTGCCATCCGTCGCATCCACGTCGCGAGACTCCTTGAAATTTTCTTTACAGAAAAACAGCGATTTTTCTTTACACGGAAGTCATGCTTCTCACGAGGGAACACTTTATGTAAGTAGCCTCAATAAGCTTAGGACATTGCAGCCTTGAATCGACTGATGGTCTGAGTGCAAAACAATTTTGCATTCCGGAGGAAAATTTGGGCTGTTGGGTTACTAAGTATAGTCATTGTTGGTCACTTAAACCTTTAGACAGGTCGGAAATTCAAACAAAAACTTTTCGACTGCATGAATGGAAGTGCATTTGGTAGTGGTAATGACTGCGTCATACGCCAAAGGTACTCAAGACAAACATTCGTGTGATGAACACTTACATACATTATTTATCGTATAATCGATTCTACATTAAACAAATTCGATTGTGACTTAACATGTAAAGATATGCAAGCATCGAGATATTGCAACATGACGGGTTAAGCGCATTGACGGTTTAATTCAAAATGCAGCATCCACGCGTTGTTGGCTTACACAGTACAGTTTAAAAGCTGTTTAAATTTCAAGCGATGCAAAGCTACGTCGAATAGTTTAACTCATATTTACATGCGAAAACCGGACTATTGAGTGCTCGTGTTTACTGTTAATATGACTGGTTGGTTTCACCATTAAAGTTGTGTCGGTGTTTACAGAAGAGCGCAAAGGAAAGGACAGTACAGACACCGAATATCAGGGCAACCGAAATTTCACAGAATTTTATACATTTATGCAAATACTTATTAAAATTTGATCTTTGCATTGGTGCGTGTAAAATACCTACGTGAAAATTTTTAAAACAATAATCACTTGTTGCAATTTAGTAGGTAGACGTTTTTTCATAGTAAGTAGGTAAAATGGGTAGAACAATGCTTGGCTTTTATGATGACTTTCAAGACTCTAACAATATTTTTTTTAGGGTACTATTTAAACGAGCTTCTTTTTAATAGCATTTTTCGCCTCAGGAAATATATGTTAGCTTCTAAATTACTAAGTCAGCCACAACCGATGCGCCTCTGAATAATAGTATATCAGCCACTAAATATCTTTTATGTAAGCCACTGTAAATATAACTCAGCATGGCAATTATTTTTTAGCATCTAAATTTGTGGTATGCATTCAAATAGCAACCTTCTAAATTATTAATATATGACACCAAAAAAGTATTTATATCAGCTTCTAATTTCATAATTTAGTATATATAAAATATAACTCATCCTACATTAATCGATCGTTAAATTTACCTAAAATTGTCACCAAATAGTATATTTTTAAAGCCACTATACACAATTTACATTATGAACTATTAACAGTTACAGTGGGAAAGCCACGCTTCGGCATAAATGGGCCGGCACGAGAGTAATTGGTATTACTCCGGTGAGGATTTTTTATTTATTTATGTGATAGGTAGCAGGCGAGCAGGCGGATCACCTGATGGTAAGCAATTGCCGCCGCCCAAGGACACTTGCAACACCAGTGGAGTTACAAGTGCGCTGCCAACCTTTTATCCCCTTCCCCCCCGGGTGGGCCTCCGGTACCCTCACTCACTCGGCGAAGCACAGCACAGGGGCTGCTTCAGGCCGGTTTTCTGTGAGGCAGTGGTATCACTCCGGTCAAGCCGGCCCATTCATGCCGAAGCGTGGCTTTTCCACAGTTAATAGTCAAGGAAGTAGTCGTCTTCAGAGAAAACCAGCGTGAAGCAGTGCATGCGCTGTGTTTCGCTGCGTGAGTAAGGGTACCGGAGGCCCAATCCAGGGGAAGGGGGTGAAAAGGTAAGCAGCGCACTTGTGACACCACTGGTGTTGCAGGTGTACATGGGCGGCGGTAATCGCTTAGCATCAGGCGATTCGCCGGCTCTTCTGCCAACTATATCATTAAAAAAAATCGAACGAACAAACGCAGGCGGGCGGGTCGGCAAGAATCGAATGGCGCTCTCTGATTGGTGCAAATGGCCGGTTGCTGTCATGTCGCGCACTCGCGCCAAATCGAACAGTGGCTATTTTCTCGATAAAAGAATATGAAGTAATAATTTAGATGTTAAGTTATAATTTATAATATTGAGTATTGAAGCTTGAATGTATTACTTTTGAGGAGCTTGTATTGAGGCTGTAAAACTTAATACGGTGATGAGTTACAAATTCCGTGGCTGAGTTAGTAAATTAGTTTGCAATTTATAAATCAGAAGGACAAGTTATATTAATTGTGGATATTGACTTGACGCTCTTTTTGACATTTTTAGTTGGCGTTGTAAAGAAGATGAATCAGTTAATTAAAGGCTATGTAATATTCCCGATGCTTAGTTATTAAAAGAGAAGTTTGAGCGCGTGGCCAAATAAAAAATCTGCGGCCTTGTTTATTATTTCTCTTTTTTTTATCTTTACCCTACCTATTCTAAGTATATATGTGATTATTTATTTATTTCTTTATAATTATTATCCTATCTTTATATAATATTGATTTTATTGTGTTATAATATATTTTATTTTTACTTGATTAAATTGCGTCAATCAATTGATCATTTCTGTATGGGAAGGAGTTAAAAAGCACAGTGTACTTACATCTATCTATTTATAAAGTCCCGAGCAAAAACCATTTATAAAGACAATGTTTACCCATATTTTGTGCTTTTAAACAATAAACCTAACTTTGTTGCTTTACTGTCAATTTTGTATACAGTGGACAAAAAAGTTATTTTTCCTAACTACTCTTAAAAATACCCTTTCAGCCCCACTCTTCACTGAAGAACAGATTAAATAATAATGAGTTAGAGGCAAAGTGATGACATGAAATCTCTCAAGGAAATTGCTCGAGGTACTCGCCTTTAGTCTTGAGTTTGCATAATGAAATATTGTATTATAGAGGAGGCCGCCAAATAAGGATACTCTAGCACCTCTTGAGAAAGAGTTTATTGTTGCGTTTCTGTAGGATAATCTGCATAAAATGGGGAAAGTCGTTAAAGCTGAGTACGTACTGTATAATATAACAAATATTTACCATATTTGAATAACGTATTCGAACTAGCTTACCCTGCGGTTTAACTGAAACAAAAAATGTTTTGACGGTAGCGGGCCTAACGAAGAAATCAAATAAGTACTTTAAAGAATTACTTTTTTTTCTAGTCTAAGGAACCAAAATTTAATAAAATGATAAATCAAATCCAAACATGTAGTGGGTTGAAGACAATATGTAACCTTGATATTAAAATAATGATGTATTTATTACAAGTAACAAATATGTATATATTTAAAGCTTTACTTTACTTTTTTACCAACGATTAGCACATCAAAACAATTTTAATATGACGCACTATTATTGAAACGTAACAATCGCTTTTACAATAAATGCGTACCTTATCATCAACTTACTTCAATAGTATTAATATAATAAAGTAACCAACGTTGTGGTTGAAAACTAAATACTATATTAGTGGAGGGCCCAGGAATTCCCTAAGACCCGCCACTACCTGTTACGGAGGTACAGAATTGTGTGTCAGACTCAAACCAGCCAAATCCTCGCGTTTGGTAATGTTGGAGAAGCCAATATGAGTTTTACTCATCATAATTTCAGCCAATAGACGTCCACTGCTGGACATAGGCCTCCCTCAAAGTTCTCCACACAGATCGGTCCTATGTCATCCGCGACCTTCACCGGATCGTCGGACCACCTGGTGGCAGGCCTGCCACGGCTGCGGCCTCCTACACGCGGCCTCCACTAAAGGACCTTTCCACCCCAATGGCCATCTGTTCTCCTCACAATGTGCCCTGCCCATTGCCTCTTGATGAGTTTTACTGGCGAGTCTGAATAAACTAAGCCATTCTCCTCAACCACGACTGTTCCAATTTGGATAACTATCTAAGTATCAAATTAAGCTAAACCGATTAAGTAAGTAACTTGTCAAGGCCAAAATCTAGGTGATTAAAGTTTAACAATATTACCGACACTTTAGAATTAGACTTTCCAACTTTGCTCCTTGTGCCGTCACTCTGAAATTAAGTTAAACAGTAATTCGTATTATAGTCACATCCTGATTTTAATATCTTGGTGTGTCGGTTTGTTAGAGAATGTTTAAACATTTGAATATGCATGAGCAAAACGTTTTTTGATATGGCAGTTCTTCTTCGCTGTTAGGTAGGTACATCATATTTCTTGCTTGTTTTCCATGTTATAGATAGAAAGCTATTGTCACTGTCCGTGGGCACCCACCACCAGTAGAGTCGCAAGTGCCTTGCTAATTTTAACCTCCATTTTTAATAATAGTATTTCACTACATCACATACATTGGTCTGACTCTGAGATAGGTAGCTCAAGCACCTGTGTTACAGATATCAGAACCAACAGTGGAATTACAAATATATACGTACGTCGTACATAATACTTTTCTTTTGTAAATACATACTTATAATACATAGAAAACACCCAGACCAATACAAATAAACATGTTCATGCACACAAATATTTGTACTGTGCGGGGATCGAACCCGCAACCCTTGGCCCAGACGCAGCATTCACTACCACAACCAAACGGGCCCTTACCTCGGATTGGGCCTCTGATACCCTCAATCACTCAGCAGAATGCAGCGCAGGCAACAAATAGAGTTTATAATAATACGTGGAATATATATTTGCCGTCAAGATAAACACCCTTTGTCTACGTATGCGTAGGCAAAGTAACTCCTGCCTTACCTTCGTTTAGTAACTAGATTTTGCAAGAGGTTTAAGGGAACTTAAAACCAATGCTGTCGGGGGTAAAGGCCTCACGGAGAGTAGTCGCTGTTATGACGCAGCTTCATTTTAGCAAACCACCTACGCCATTAATTTAACCTTTGAAATATCTTGGATACCAGGCCAGAAAGCAAAGCAATTCAATTATACACTTCTGTTTTCATACACGTCAACATTTAATTTCCATTGTTATCTTGCGTCAGAGTAATTTTGTTAAAAAGTTAATCTTTATTAAATGGCAACAGAAGTTACGACGGGATTCAAGAAACTTTTTAGCGTAGCAGTGATGCGACTGATGTTAGATTTTGAAGAAAACAAGCAACTTGAGTGAGTATCATAAGTCAATCGAATGTTAATCTCATTTGATGTGCCCTGCGACAAACAGACCCCTTGTGAGTTATGTAGTTTTTTTTTCTGCCAGCTGATGTCTTATTTTTGTTTATCTGTTTTAAAACTGTAAGAGATTTTATTTATATTTATTTTATTTTGAGGTTCCAGACCGAGATGAAAGCTAACTAAAACATTACAATTTAGTAACAATTATGCATTACTTATGTACTGTCCAATATTTTACTTATTTATTCTTCGGTGATAATTAAAATGTCTACAACTTAGGTATTTACAAATATATTTGGATAAGTTCTACAACATAAGGAAAATCTCAACAATTCTAAACAATTCAACACAACATTTTTTTACCAAGTGACAGCTGCCATTCTATGTTTTTTTTAAAACATCCATGCATATCACCAAATAGGTTGCATAAGTTTTTATTTTATATGAATTTTAACACTTACGTTGAAGAAGAAATTTTAACGCTTACTTACCTCCAACTGACTAACCTGAGCTCTGGAGCACAGGTTAGTCAGTCGGAGCTGGTACTAGTAACAGCCTATCAAAATCTAGCGAAAACAGGAGTCCACTTTACATTACATTTCACAACATCACTCAAGTAAAAGTCACATCACTTCTTCCCTCTGCGTCGACACGCTCAAGAAGCGGGCGTTTGCGGATCTCACGGATTTTACAGACTTTGCGGATTCCGCGGACGGAGTAATCCGCAGCGGCTGCCCTGCGGACATGCTCGTGGTGGCATGGCCGATTAAATTTTGTTGGTTTTGGCTCATCTGTCGAATGTCTAAACTGTATTCCTAGAAACAGTACTGAGATTAGCATAATATTTTGGTTTTTAGTCGTTTTTTTTAGATTTCACGGTATTCGAATGGATTTCGTAGGTACTTATATACCACATTAAGCATCGAGTTATAATAATAAATTTATTCATTATTGTTAGTGTGCAGGCTTCATTTGCTTAATGGTGGGGTTTCGATCCCCTCAGGACAATCGATGTCTGAGTGTTATGAGATCTATTATAATATTTAGATAAGTTTTTGTTGATTTTTATATCCTAGACTAGTATTAAAAATAAAGAACATCAGAAATCCAGGCTTGAGATCTGCCAAAAAGCCATAGTATAGGTATAAAGGCTGTTGACCGAGCGATGAGGCGCGTAGGCGACACGTTGGACTTCTTAACGGTAAGCTTCATATTTAAACATATCTGTAATTTACTATTTTGAGCTGTGGATTTTGAATAAATGAAAAATAAAAATAAACAAGTGGCAAACTACCGCTATGAATTGATTAATAGCAGCAATTAGGGGAGGTTTTTTCCTAGTAGTGGGACAAGGTAGGCGAAAAAAACTTAGATACTGCATTTATTCGGCTGAACGTTACGTTATAATGGCCAAAGGACATAAATAAATATCATCTGAATATTAAGTCCCGGTCAAGTGGAGAAACTACTTTTAGTTAAAGCGCATTAAAACTTAAACCGTGAAGTGTCATTTTGGACCGCTCCATCATCACAAGTATTTCAACTTTATTACCCTAGAAGTTAACTCGGGGTTAGAAAAAATAGTGTTAAGTGTGAGTCGAACTCTGGTTATGAGAGTTTTGTATACTTTTTTGAGTGTTTCGTCACTTTTACCTCTTGTTGAGGACAATAGGCTGTTGATGTTCACACATACAAATAATATCGGTCCAAGCGTTTAGAATCTAAAAATGATCATAGTTCCAAAAAGGCAAAATAAGAGCTATTAAAAAAACGAGTTTTTCATGCTATAGGGTACACTTCTATGTGGATATTTCTATCATTAGTTCGGTGGTGAGGAAAAATATCGTGAGAAGACCTTCGTTCTTTCGCTTCGCATATTTATTGAAACGTGTATCCATGATTCAGTTGGTCTGGTCCTGTTAAAGAGTTGCGAATGCCAGACGGCAGTCGCTTCATTATAATTACCAGACTCCCCAAATCCTGTATACTGTATACTGTGCTCTGAAGCAACAGCTTTGGACGGATCTGAAAGTTACACGCTAAGATTAGAGAGACTAAGTTTGAATAGTATATTTCTTTTAGTTTCAGAAAAATGTTTGCAGTGACTTACGGACGGATAAACAGACACTCAGATATAATGAATTTATAAGGATTCCGTTTTTTTACATTTGGCTACGGAACCCTAAAAAGATGTAATATTCTTTGAGAATAACAGCGATGTAACTCAACTCTTGCCGCCGGGGGCGAATTCAACTTGGCCCTTTAGCCAGCAATTGTAATGTCCCAACTTCCCAAATGAACCCAGTGATAATCCTTAAAAATGTGACACAAAAACTTCTTCCGGATTCAATGAGCAAAAAACGGAACAAAAAGATCTGTTTAACTTCGGAATGGATTTCTGCGGTAGCCACCGAGTTTCCATCTTGTTTTCTCGGATGTATTTTTGCATTAACTTGATGAGAATAACGGCATCATTTACGGACTATTTGTGGGAAACAAAAAAAGGTTGTACACTCCTGCTTTTCCTGGAATTGGAAACGCTGTTTACATTTATGTTTGAAACATCTTTGTTTTATGAATTCAATTTGATACGCCTTTTTGTGCTTTAACTGGGTCTTTCTCACAAAAGCGCCAGTACCTATCATGGCAGTCTTTAAATCCATATTGTGTTCGTCTGGAATAGACATCAGAATCTTAAAATTTACCGATTACTTTGGCGTATATAGAAGCTTAGGCATGTGTTAGGCCTCTTCTATTCAAGATGTAAATTTAAAGATCCTGACGTCAATTGTCAAAATCGTGATAGAAACGACCCAACTGGTGGTTGTATGAACCGTGTCGCTCAGGTTTTTGTTCTTAATAAATCATTCTCTCTCTTTTTACTAGGTTTTTTGAATGATTGCCAGTTTTATTGTTAAAAGAGGTTTGTAAATGTCCCTATATCAGTCCTTCTGTAAGATAATCATGAATTTAACTAAATATTAGATCATAGTCAATGCTTGACCAGCGACCGACGATCTGGTGAATGTCGCGGGAGTTCATTGGATGCGGGTGGCACAGGACCGATCTGTGTGGAGAACTTTGGGGGAGGCCTATGTCCAGCAGTGGACGTCTATTGGCTGAAATGATGATGATGATGATGATGATGAGTCAATGCTTACCCTAAGCCAAGTATCAGAGAATACCGGGAATAATACATTTAGATGATGAAACACTAAATTACTACCACCATTATATTAAGCGCACTAATTTGTGCTACAGAAAACATTTGCCAGACTTGCTAAGAAAACAAACTAAGGTTCATTTTAACTTAATTCAATGCTCCTTTACATCATAAGTATACAAGAGAATTTATACAAAGGACTGATGCAACTGCACATGCATCCTGAATTAACCCTGCACATAAAGCATTTATGCTCGCCAGCCGTTAAAAAGTAATTTACGAGATCACAAAGGAAAATTCCAAAGACCAATCATGCGTAGTAAAAAGGTAAAGGAAAGGTTACCATGATTTCTTTAAGAGGGGCTGCATCCGAACCTGGGCGCATCAATCTAGTGTGGAAAAACGTTGCCAGGTGTAGGTTTTTTTATATCATACGTGGCAGATGAGCCGGCACATCATCTGATGTTAAGAGATTGCTGCCGCCCATGGAACGTTACCCCATAAATGCACTGCCAACCATCTTTCGATTTGGCCTTTGCTATTAAATTAATCGATGAATCACAGCGCAGGCCTTTTTTCTGTGAGGTCATCGTTTTCTGTGAAGCCGTGGTATTACTCCCTCCTGTCCATTCGGCCCATTCATGTTTTTTTTTTTTATTGCTGAAATAGGCAGACGAGCATGCGGCCCATCTGATGGTAAATGGTAACCGCCGCTCATAGACAACAACAATGCCGAGGCACAGTCATGCCGCTGCCTACCGTGAAAGAAGTACTCTTTTCAAACCTCGTTTAAAAAGGACATGTGTCTATGCCCACGGTCAATAAAGTCGGGCATAAAGTACACTGGTTAATAGATTTGAAACGAATAGTTCTCAATTTGCCCTGAACGCGTTTAGTACTTTCTTACCCCAGCCTTATAAGAGAAGGGGGGGGAAGGAGTAATGAATTTCTCTCATAAACTAAGGCAAGTCTAAGAAATAAGTATGTGACAGCAAGAATTGCCCTGCTGTATGGAACCTACCAAAAAAATAATTTTTGGAGCCTACCACAGATTTGAACCGCACTGCAGAACTGACAACCGTTGGGGTAAACGAGTTCTGGAGTGGAGACCGCGTCTTGGTAAACGTAGTGTAGGACGGCCTCAGGCCAGATGGAGTGACGATCTGCGCAAGAGGGCTAGCTGGAGCTGGATGCGAGTAGCCGAAGATCGATTAAAGTGGCGAGCGTTTGGAGCGGCCTATGTACAGCAGTGGACTGCAACAGGCTGATGATGATGGTGACAGATTTGAAATCAAAATATTCTGGATGTCAGTTACATGTTAATCCAGTGTCACTTTTGTGCAGCCAGTATGCTCCACATTTCTATACATTGGCATGGCTCTCTCATCATCTTACTGAGTGAGTTGATGCACCTTTATGAACTTGTTTGTTTCTAAACCGACATTTATTCCGCCAAGCCTATCGTAAATATTTTGATTACCAAAACTCTCAGCACCAACTCCACTCGCATTCTCTGAACAACTTCTCCCAAAACCTCCCAGTGGGAAAGTAATAAAACGCTTCTCGGCGTATTTCGGTCAAATATCTTTACAATTTTCATTATTTGCTTAAATGAAACATAACGGATGGCGGGGCAAGTTGGTGCGCTGCTCGTGCCAGGGTCTAAGTTTCCGAGTTTAAGTTGAGGCCCGTGGGACCATTTGTCATCGCGTCCCTCAACTGAGAGATGGAGTGCAGTTTTGATTCTTGTGGTGGTCCTTTTACATTTACTTTCATTTTAAATTTATACCGGCAATAGTTTGGAGGGGACCAGTCCGTGTTTGTCGCATTTCTATATAATGCTGTTAGTACGGTTGCTGATCGAGGCATAAGTATATCGATTTTAGAATCTATAAGGACGTCTGTCGATAGATTCTACTAAAGCAAGATCCATCAACGTTAACCGATGAAATCAATCGATTCAATCATCCTTATTCTTCAATTGCTGATGGTTATGAATCGTAGGAGTAATGATAATAATTATATTTTACATGCTTCATTTTGATTAATTAGCTATCTTCTTCGTAAATACATACCGTAATAACATCCTCCAACCGATTCGATTGAATTCGAGGTGAGTGGGTTCGGTGCCCATCTAAATGATGTGTCGTGGATTTTTGCATTATTTACTTCTATACTACCCTCCGTTGGTGTAGTGGTTTAAGTACCGGGCTAAGTAATACTCGGTTCCCGGGTGCGATTCCGGGGTCGAGCAAAAGTATGTTTCGAATTTTTCAAACATAGCTCGGGTTGGGAATACCGCAAGCGTGGTGATTAAGCCTAATCCCATAATAGTAGAGATGACTTGATTTTTATGATGGAAGCCTTTGCCCTGCAGTGGGGAAATATATTATATAGGCTGATACTATTTACTTCGGCATCTTATTGTATCTGGAAAATTAAACGGCAATACCACATTAAACATCTATTATAAATACAAGTTCTTTCAAATATATTATGTTCTCGTATAAACGCATTACAAATTGCACGACCTACCCGTCTCCACTTTGTGCGAACTCAAGTGGACGGTGAATGACGCTTTAAATATTAATTACGTTCAGTTAATTAGGTTTCATTTGTTTGCAAACATTCTCTCCATCTATTTTCTCCTCTAATTTTTGCTAGTTCTGTGTAGACTACTTATTTCGCTATTATATTTTGTTCCAAGTTAATTAATAAGTAGCAAGGAGGACTTATTTCTTGAAGCTTTAATTTAGTAATGGGAAAGTACTCAGGCTTCATAGTAGTTGAATAATACATTATTTTACGACTAGCTGCCCGCCCGCAGTTTCGTTCGAAGTGCGATACATTCAGTTTGCCACACCTCTCTTCTTTATACCTAGTTTTCTTCATTGTAAAGGGAGGTGCTTTTCTTGAAAAGTAACTTTTGCCCTCGTGTCTGCCCCGGGGCCATCAAGTCATGGAATGCCCTTCCAGTTCATGTGTTTCCTCCTTACAATCCTGGGTTATTAGGCGGGGCGTGAAAAAGGCAGGCCTTCAGGGTGAGGATGACAGACTCAATAGGTAGTTTGTTTGTTCTTTTGTGCCTGTCAACCTCATATTTGTATCTCACGGCCGCTTACCATCAGGCGGAGTGAGGTCATCTTGATTGTCCTTAATATATATATAAAAAAATATTCAAACGAATCAAACGTATTTTCATCAAAAACTATCTAGTAAAAATATTTTCAATCGATAGACAGCGACAAGGCTTATAGGTTGTTCGAAAAATCGAAACACTTGCGCGATGTAATCGACACCCAACGCCATCTGACTAGACCACTTGAAACTAACTTCCCGAAACGAGGTAAGGGCGGAATCACTTTAGATAAAAAGTAGGACGCAACTGTGTTATATCATAAATAGCTTTCAGAACCATTGTCTCACGAACTTTGTTTTATCTCTTTCCTTGTCATTGAGAGAGCATATATATAACAATTTATCCCACTTACCTTTTGCTTAACTAAACCACAATGTGCTTTGTCTTGTCGGGTACTTTTCGACCCCAACGCATTGTTTTGTGGATGGGATACGAGCCAACTATGGATGCGAAAAGGGAAATGGTGAAACATTTTACGCAATACTTGTGGCGTTTTCTGGTGCATTTTTATGTCTTCTTGCAACTTATTCTCATCTCATCTCAGGAGATTATTCCTGGTTGCATCCAAATCGGTCGCTTTGGAGTCCAGACGCTTAGACTTCATCATCATCATCATCAGCCTGTTGCAGTCCACTGCTGGACGTAAACACTTTGATCGATCTTCGGCTACTCGCATCCAACTCCAGCCAGCCCTCTTGCGCAGATCGTCACTCTATCTGGCCTGAGGCCGTCCTACACTATAATTACCAAGACGCGGTCGCCACTCCAGAACTCGTTTACCCCAACGGTTGTCAGTCTTGCGGCAGATATGGCCAGCCCACTGCCACTTCAGCTTACTTATCCGGTTGCGGTTACGCTTAGACCATGGTCCAGGATTGGGGGTTTGGTAATTACAATGAAATGACAGCATTCTGACTGTCTGGACCAGACTTACCGAGTAATGGTTCCACGTTTGAAAAATTATACGAAATATGCAGGTACCCTCATGATGTTTTCCCTCACCGCTGAGCTAATGATAGAAATACGCAAAATCGAGTGAATCATTCTCGGATTCGAACCTACGATCTCCCGAAGGGACGGCGGCGATTTCTCATCCACGAAGCTACGTACCATCGCTCTAATTACTCGTTATTTAGTATTTTATGTTATTCGATTGAATTAAACTCCTTAGGTTTAGTTGCTAATTTTGATCTTTGTCATCATTCCTTTTCACGACATTTGCTTTTATATTTGTAAAAAAAAAAGTTGAGCTTCTTATGAAGCTTTGTATATTAAATTAACTGCAAATTAATTAACCCGACTCAATAGAACAGGGACCTATAGAAATTGTAATTATTTTATTTTTAAATTTTAGTTTATTTCAAATATTTACAGTCCAAGAAAATGACTCACTCTTTTTGCTTGTCATTTGCAGATCTTTTAATAATCTTCACAATGGTGAAAGAATATTAATTCATATTTAAATAAATTATGTTCGCGCGTTTTTATTTACTCTCATCGGATACACCATTCATTTTGTTGGCAAAAAACACTTAAACAAGATGGCGGTGTTCCAGCAAAGAGGAAAAAGCATATTTTTCTTGTATCAAATGGTTTTGATTAATAATCCTACCGCGAGGAGACAGCGGTATTTTTCTCACCATAAGTTACAATTCATTCGTCTATAATAAAGTGGATATTCCCCATTTTGGAGCGAAACAACCTTATGAAACAGCACAGGGCGATCTTCAGTTTGTTAAGTAATAAACATAATATTAAAGCATGTCTTCTGCCAACCATTATGAACAATATTTTGTTCTATGATTTTTGAAATTCTTTCGACTCTCCATACAAAATGAATAAGTCACGTGACTGATTTTGTGTGAAAATATTTATTTTATGTTAAATTCTAAAAATCATACAGCTTAGTGTTGTTCCAAATAATTAGTAAAAAACGTGATTAAAGGGATGTAAATGTTCAGAGGCCAACTCTTTAGTATCGCACAAAATTTACAGTAGCATCTTAAACTATGTATATGCTAGTAGTACCTCCATTACCTATAGGCGGTCTAATATAGCGATCTTTTTCAAAACACCTCGGTACATCACAAGGTTTAAGAAAAGTGACGGTATCAGTTTTTTATAAGACTAACTTCAGACCACGTTAAGTAATGATGAGGTTTTAGTCTATTATTGTGTAATATATTATAGTTTTTGTCTGGCTATACATTTATTTATTTTATTTAATTACACAGGCTCTTAAACCTACACCACATAATATACGGATAATATTATGAATGGCCCTATTAGGAACGCATTATTTTAAAAAATCTTTCACTTTTGAGTTTATTGTTTTTAAAAGTGATAAGAGTTGAAAGATGAGTAGATGGATCAGAGTTTTAGAAAACAGTTTGAAATTTTAAATATAAGCCTTGGAATATCCCCGTTATGACCAATGCTGGGACACTTCTCTGGCAGTGCATTCGTTTTAGTAATGAAGAGAGCTGCTACCACTGACATTCTTAACACAATATTGTCCTTATTCTACAATGACGTTTTTGTTCGGTTTCATTTACTGTTGGGGCTTGTTTAGTATGCAGCTACATTACTTTATTATTGTTTGACTAGTAGCCCCAGGGGAATTGCGTTTTGCTTTATTTTTTCTTGCTATTTTTTATATTTTTATAGTAGTTATGCTAATCCCAGACCAATCTAGCTAATCTGATATACCTATCGATTGTATCATCCAACTGTTCTTGTTTTACTTTGAGAGCTGATGTAAATTTATACTTTTTAAAGTAAAATAAGATAAATAAGCTCTCAAGGAAGACCTCAGATGCGCTGGAAGGACGACGTGAAAAGAGTGGCTGGCTCAAACTGGATACAAAGAGCGCAATGCCGGAAGAAATGGAAAATGCTGAAGGAAGCCTACACTAAAATAGTTGAAACAGGCTAAAGAAGAAGAAGAAGAAAGTAAAATAAAATCTCGGTAAATGTAATGTAGGATTCCCTCACGCCAGATTAAGTGATAATTTGTGCAAGATAGCAAGAGCCGGATACGAGTAGCAAATATCGATTGGAGTGGTGAACATAAGGAGATGCCTATGTCCAGCAGTATATTGCACAGTCTGATAATGATGATAGTAAAATATCTTAAACTTATTGAGACGTTGTTCAAAATATATCCACTTGTTTGGGATTCTTAGCAAAACAAATAAAAGTAAGTTAAGTATCTACTTAATAAGTAGATACTTAACTTACTTCGAGTCGATTAACTCTCATCTGACTCTCATAGACATTAGGTTGAATTAATTGAGAGAATTTGACAGGTTATGGTAAACTGATGTGTGGCTGGATGTACAAAAGAAAATCTAAGGTCCGCTTGCGCCCCGATGTAGAAAATTAATTCCGTGATAGTTATTTCCATAGCAACTAATTTAAAACCCCCGGTTTCAAGCACTAATCTAAAATGGCGCGAAACCATTTAAAAATTTTGTTCCGTGTTAACGAATAGTTCGAGATTAAATTCTTTAATCCTGAGGCAAGTGGAACTTAGTTTCTGCCTAAGTTAGCATGTCGCTAGCCTTATCGTTGTTTATTATGTAAACAACTCTGTAAAAACACATGTCACCTACTTAAAATTTCTCCTCCATGCTCAGTGCTCACGCACGAACTTTATCTCTCCTGCGTAGTGACGTCATTCAATCCAGCCTGTTTCGCGAAACCTCTGAAAGCCTCCGGGCGTTATAGAGATTCACCGTGAAAGTTAAGTGGCCCAGATGCCTCTTAACATTAAGAGTGTGTGTCGTAAAGTCTTTTTGGTGCCACTGAAGAGTTGAGGTTGTCACCTGCGATTTCTTAATTTTCACGAAAATGTAAACTGAGATAGACGTAAAGAATAGTAAGGTATTTTTGTCGCTCTTTCTAATGCTGATTCAATTTAGGTACAACTGGTAAAATTTAAGCTCAAGTGGCCTTATTGCCAAACACTATCTAAATTAAAGTAAATTATTGTTTCTGCAATATTGACACGGAATTAAAAAAAAAAATGTCCCTAAAAGAAGTGTATGTGTGTGTGTGTGTGACAGATAGAGGCCTACATGTACTACCTACATAATGACTTTTTAAGACAACAACACATACGAGGACCTCGACCTAGTCGTAAAGCATGTAGCATAATCACTTCCGATATGGAATGTCTTAAATATTAATATTATCTTTTTTCCAAAGCATACCTACGAGTTCAAATCTCTTAAGTATATCACCTGTATAATACACGTACAAAAAACTTTATTTTTTCATTTTCATGCTTAGGTACTTATTTTAGGATACCCCAAGAAGTGATAATTACTACTGGTAGGTTTATCTTGCCTGTAATCATTTAGATACGAAGTTCACATGTTTTCATCACAAGAATGTTCATCTAATGCGGTAATCCGAGCGTAATAGCATGATGAGGCAGAATTATTATAGGTATGTCTCTAATTAACTGCTCCGCTGGGCCAGCTTATGCAGTATATGTTTAACAGCTCATAGCAAACGTATACAGGTATCATTTTTACTTCACGCAGAAAAATCTTGTTAAATTTACCACATTCCACTTGAACGCACGTTCCATCCCATATTCGGAAATAGGAAACGCGTCGAAACATAGTTTCCATAATCGTAAATTCCCGCGTATAAACAGTAATTCGTTCGGGATAAAACAATGCAAGATTGCCGAGGCCTGCCGCTAAATCAGTTGAATATATATGTAAATTGAAATGGTTGTAGCTTCCTGTAGATTATCATGACAAACGAGGGCTCACGGCGACGATGACGTGCGCACACTGCGCAGCGGATTTGCATAATGTTGGCAAATATATGACCGCACTAATAGACGCTGGAACGCATCGGTTACTTTTCACCAGGAATTGTGTAGCAGCAAATGTTAATCATCTCTAATAGGATGTCTGATTGCGCTTGACAGGATTAAGCACTTTATCGAATTATTATTCATTAACACGGAACTAAATTTATAATTGTCTTGCGCCTTTTAGATTAGCGTTAACCCCAGGGCTGTTAAATTAGTTACTATGGGAATAACTGTCACGGAATTAATTAATAAATTTTCAACATCGGGCGCAAGCAGACCTTAATGTACTGGTAAATGGAAGGAAAAACTTTTGAGATTTTTATAATAAGAATAAAATAATAACAAATACTACACATATCCAAATACTTATGCTACACACACATGCACACTCTCCTATACACACTCACATGCAAACACACATGCACACGCACATACACGCATACGAACACATGCAATAATAATAATTATACCATAACATACATATTTAACTAATTAATCAATTATTGTAACTATGTTTATTTCTCATTACAGAAATAGTTCCCCTCTTCTAAAATTAGCTGTGCTGTTTGTATGTGTATGTCTTTGATTTTGCTCCTATTGTAGGTATACATTTAGTTATCACCTATTGTACTTACAAATTGAGGAAAGCAATAAAATATTGAGTATTTAAGTTTCAAGATCTTGTATAGATTGATTTGAGGAGAAAATTTTAGATAAATAAATCAAAATCCAAATTTATGTGTCATTTCCCCAGTTCATCACACTGAGTCGTGCAGATGACAGGCAATCTCGAAAATATGAAGGGAAATTTCTTACCGCGACCATAAGCATTAAAAATGTTGTATTTCTTAGTCACTACAAAAAGGGCGTAGGGCAGAAAATGTAAGTAGTTTATATAAGTACAATTTAGGTCGAAACAGAAAACTTATTACTGTAAAGTGTGTAGGTATTATGAAGAGTCACAAAATGTTTACTCAGTCATCAGGACTGACCCAATGGTGCATTTGGTAGAGTTCTTGCCACGTACGCCGAAGGCAGTAGGTTTGATTCCCATTCTCAACCAACATTCGTGTGATGAATGCGTTTGTTCAGTCTGGGTGTAAAATGTATTTAAGTACCTATTGTAAGATTTGCGATTGCTCCGTTGTCTAATATTTGAAAGCGTAGAGTGCCCGTCAACTTAAAAAGTAAATAACAAAAAGCGAATACAGTCTAAAGATTTAAAAAAAAATCGAAACCATGGCGTGCCCACGCAGTAGTTATGCTAGTAGGATAGTCTGAGGCAAGAAAGTATAGTTATGACCTTGAATGCGCAGAAACAAATTTTGATAGAAAGTCTTCTTTTTTACAAGTGCGCAAAATAACGGTCGTATAGTTATCATTTTCATCAAGTTGTTTAGTGTTGGATATGCGTGGATCGGCGCTTACGTTACGATACTCTCCTTTCATATGTTTGTGCTGTAAATTTTAGTTTTGCTTACGTACGATACGATAGAGGGAAATTTTCATTCAGATTATTTACGATACGTATACGCTACGATTTCTTTGAAAATTTTGAGCTAGGCCCTTAGCTCACAGTGTGTAAATCTGAGTTAACAATTTACTGATACACTCTTCCGGTTGATACCTTTTTTTCGAATGTTTTTGTTACATCGTGTAAGGGGAATAAAGACACAACTTTTGATTTTGGCGAAACAATGGATGGTGTTGGTATTGAAAAACACAATTTCATTTTCTTTTTTGAATGGGACGCAAATTTTTGTCCAACCGATACGCAGCCGGCGACTCATGTGTTGAATACGAAACAGTTTTGCAACCGAGCAATTTTTCCTATGAAAACTTCGTTTGGTCTGGTTGGTGACCCGTTGTGTCCTGACCGCATTATGTCTGAAATTAAGCTGGATTTAATTCAAACTTTTGGGACAAGCTTCATTTGCGAAATACAGCAGTCTATTTTAGTTAAGTTACATGAACTAGAAGTATCTACCCACTTGTTCGTTATGGTACATCATTAGGTATTTAATGTCTTATGCGTTTTGTCTAACATTAAATTTTATAGCGAAAACTTTTGGGTTTACTACCCAAAACTATTTGAAAAAGAGTCCAATCATTCAATTAATACATTAAATCCGCAAACATGTTGCGGAATATAAAAATGTACAATTTACGAGGAATTGAGGCTTATATGCTGGTGAACGGCGTAAGCCACCGCGACTGGGTAGAATATCGCGTGTTGGATTAGATTACAGAATTAAATTATGGCACCTCTTCCGGCATTTAAGCAGGGTACCTACCAAAATAATGTGAGTACTAAAACAACACACAAAATAACTAAAAAAGAGTCCAATAATTCAATTAATACGTTGCAAACCGCAAACAAGTTGCGGAACGACCATAAAAATATACAATGTACGAGTAACACAGCTTTATTTGCCGGTAAACGACGCAATCCACCGCGACCGGATTGAATATCGCGGGTTTGACCTTTTTGAATCAGTAATGAATCCAATTTCACCCGCCTTTACGTAGTCCAATTCGGATGCAGGTAAAAGGATTTATTCAAACAATGGAACTGTAGGCCAGTTGTTAGAGATGTGACTATTGACATTAAAGAGATACTGACGATTATTACTATGACAACGATTTTTATGCGGGGTCTGGATACCTTGATTCTTACTGGTTTTTCCACAGTACAAGGAATAGTCTCAGTTTAGGACCAGGATAATGTGTGTGGTGTTGTCTCAATTGACAGGAAATATTATAACTAAGCGATTTTATCCTATAAATTTGATACATAATAAATAAACAATCAGTGTTAAAAAAGTTAAAACATATTAATCGATGCCCCAGACTATTCACAATGAAAGCGTGTCATATCAGTTTAAATATAAAGTAAGAATAATATTGATGCACTTTTAAACGACAAGGGTTAATTTTGCTAATAGTACCATGTAGTACCAACAGACGGCGCTAGGTGTGGATTCCATCGCGCAAGTGTTACATCACATATAAATTATATGATTTGTTGATGTCTATGGAATTTACTTTAGCTTAAAATTAGTATGCAGATAAGTTCCCTACACTCAAAAAAAAAAACCATTCTGCACCATGGCTTAATTTGTTTGCAAAATAAAAATAATACAAAAAATGTGGGCACAAAGAAATAATGAAACATTCTGAGATATCGAAATGGTACTTCATTACTATATAATATTAAAACGGGAATTAACGCGACGTTTATTGTTAAGTACATTGTATTGTACTTATTGCTTGACGATTTATTCATTTTCGAAATTCTTACACAATAGCTGTCTTCTCATTTACGTCATTCACTTGTTTTACGTTCCGCTTATCTCTCATATTACACATTAAAAATAAGTATTTTTAAATAACAAACGATTATTTTCCCATCTCTACCAGTTGAGCTCTGGAGATTGTTACTTGTGGAAGGTTAATCAGTATCGTCTAAATTTGGAAGTTAAATTATGGTACCTTTTCCGGCATTTAGGCAGAGTACCAAAATAATTGGATGTACCAAAATCAGTCTACCTTTTCTTGTGTACTCATCATTCTTTGTAGTTTTGCAGGTACTAAGCCGAATCACGTTTTCTCTGTGTTGAGAATTATCAGTAACTTATTCAACAGATAGAGTTGATCCATTGCTTCCTCATTTCAATCCCAAGCTTGTTTTTTTATATAGTGAGGACAATCAAGATGACCACAATCTGCCTGATGGTAAGCGGCCGTGAGATCCAGATATGAGGTTGACAGGACTAATTACCTATTGAGTCTGTCAACCTCACCCTGAAGGCCTGCTGAGATGCCGTTTCACGCCCCGCCTAAAAAACCCCAGGATTGTAAGAAGCTTTCCTCATACACGACTTCTAGTAGTCCTACAGATGTGGCTAAACGGCGTTGCTAACCTAAAGCGGACTACAAAAGGGCATCTATATAGGTACGATTGCTTTTTAATCGCAAAACACAAACTTTTTTTTAAATTATTATAGGTATACTCTGTTGTGGGGTTAAAATGCCACATTAAGTCCAAATAAAAAAAATAAATAAATTATAGCGTCACTTAAGAACTCCCACAGATTAGAAAACATAATTTCAGTTCTTATTTGGTGTTTCATACGATTACCGTTTTAACCGTCAAGCCCCTTTTAATAACAAGCTTATTGACCAGAAAAGGAATAAAACGCCGAATAACAGTAAAATAAAACGAGTCCAGTCTTCATATAGCGTAACCGAGCCATTGGCTTTTATGGGAAGGCCTAGTATTAACGTAATTATTGAGACTACATACCTACCTAGCGTACGTCTGTATTGTCATGGCAATAAGGATCAGTTTGGTGGGGAATTAGTTTTAGTGTGCGACTACATAGAATCTATTTTGTATCGAATCACTGCTGACACGGTAACGGGTGATCGCTGTACGCCTAAATAAACACTTTAATGAGAATGAGTTACTTAGTTATAGCTCTGGCAAATTACTAGACCTTTTAGCTTTAGTTTGTCTTTAGCTGTATTTGTTTGTTTACGTAAGATTGACACGAATAAAATTATTTTATTTAACAAGTTTAATTTACTGGGCCTAGAATTTTGCGAAGAACCTTTCTTTCCGCAACGACTAGGTAGTTATTGTTTTTCTTTTAAAGTTAGCGTCCAAGCCTCACCTTCAGTAAGTTTAGGTCGTATTATTGTCTTGTATATCCTCAATTTCGTACTTCTGCTAGAAGCTTGGGCGATAATACATTCTTTATGTAGGGCTGCACTGCAACAAAGGGTGTAAATTACAAGACGATGACTGGAGAATACGCACAAATGCCGAAATAGAGAAGATTGTGGACACGCCTAACATCATTGGCGAGACCAAGGCGCATCGTCTTTGCTGGCCGATCGCGTTATTGTAGGGCGACACGACGAAATTTAATATTAATTGTATTTAATTTGGAAAGTGCTCCTATCTCATTTTTGCACGAGATGATGTCGGTTAAAAGCAAGCGCTCCTTCATTAGTTAGAAAAACAAATTCACAAAATGATCTTTAAAATGTATTTAGAAAACAAAATGTTACATCTGTATAATTACACGCGTAATTTTCCTTTGTGTATCTTGACACAGATGATGTTACCTCAGAACTAAGTTGCTGTTTCCTTTCAGAGAAAGGAGAATAATATATTTGCAAATTGTTGTGTCTTATGCTACGCCGTCAACAGATTTAACATAGTATATCGTTATGTGTTTGCAGAGTTAGAGCTAACATTGGACTGTTTGTATTGAAGTGACAGTTCTGTGAGGAAACCGTCAACCAAGTTTAACTAGATGTCTTTGTTACTTTAATAAAGTGAATCTCTATAATATTAAACTTTAAAACTCCCAAATATTTGTTTTTATAACTATAATATTGTGTTGTCTATGTGTACATTTTGTTTGTGTTATAGATGCTGCTTGTACTAAAAAAGAACTCGATTCATTAAAGGATACTACTCAACATCACCGGACAATTTTAACAGAACGTAACGTGTCTCTTTATTCACTTGACATTGGCAGAATTAAAGTGCCCAAGAGCACAGTCCACGCCACAACAAAAAAAAACAAAGTGTCTAAGTATAGTAAATACAAGCCGCGGCTCTTGGCTTCACCCGCGTGGTGATAAAATAATTGTTATAGTACACCCTCAACACCAGTGGAGCCGCAAGTGCGTTGCCAACCTTTTAACTCCTCCGGAACCATCACTCATTCGGCGAAACACATCACGGGAGCTGCTTAAGCTGCTTTACACCACTCTTTGGTGAGCCGGCCCATTCATGCTAAAGCGTAGGTCTTAAAAACAGATTTTTTGGGAACTGACGAAGGTCCCATATTGTATAGTGGCACCATCAATTAATTTCATGACTTTATTGCAATCTCAAAATTAAATAACTAGGTATTTCTAGGTTCAATTCATTATCACGGAAGTTTTGCCAAGTTAAACATGAAACTATGAATGTAAGCGTACTGCAACTTGCCAGTTCTTGCATGTCTTTGCTCGGGGTTAAACTTGCATACGAAATTTCTCGCTATTGGTATACACATTTTAGCATTTAAGTGGTCACTTCAGACTTGTATACTTTTTGCCTGACGTTAGCATTTTTATTGCGTTTTAAAATTTCTGGGAATAAGTTCTTAATATAAAGAAAAAAAATCCTTACTATATACTTACATACACAAAGTACTATGGGTGTGTCTGAAATGTTATAGTACCTATGTGCATTTATGTTGTTATTGAAATAAGAGTGTCATTATTGACATACAAGTTTTGGAAGTAGGTACGTAAGTGTTTCTTCAGCGGTAGATTACTTAATTGACATTCAATAATATTCTATATGGACTTCAACTAAATAAGTAATTTTCTAGTTTTATTTCTAATGCCATATTTAAGTCAGATATATAATATAAGTTAATTTATGTTTGAGACTGGATAAAAGGCGCAGCAATATGTATTCGGTACAGTTCCTACAACTTAGCTTGTTACCGGTGGCAGCTGTCAAGAAATGTCAAATTCTATACACTTTTCAATGGTCTCTTTCTAACGTACTATAACCACATATAACTCCGTCTTGCTGTCTTACGTATCTATCTATTTTGTGAAAGGTATAGGTAGTGATCTTGCCTCATGCATTTGGGTACAAGTACCCAGTTCCATGAAATTCCGACTTCGAATAAGATACAACTTAACTTTATGTCCAAGTAAATTCTTACTGTAGCCTTAAACAGGATGAGAGCACTTGGGTGAAATGAGTTCTACTCCTTGACTGTTCGTATTGTGATGTTATTTTGAGATACAGTTAATTGTCTTAGTCGCGTAGTTGCTAATGTGATTATGTTCCCGTCTCGTTTTAATTACCGAATGTCTCAGTCTGTCTCGTTTGCTGCATAGTTTCAGCACTTCAACTTGAGTATGATCTAAAAATACGTCCTGAATGTAGCTTTTATTATAAAGGTACCCAAGTTCTTTGTGGGAGAACCACGCTTCGGCATGGATGGGCCGGCTTGACCGGAGTGATACCACGTCCTCACATAAAAGCGGCTTGAAGCAGCGCGTTCGCTGTATTTTGTCGAGTGAGGATACTGACTGGGGGATAGAAGTTGGCAGCGCACCTGTGACTCTACTGGTTTTGCAGGTCTATGGGCGGCGGCTTTCCATGAGGTCTGTTTGTTTGAATCACAAGAAAAATCGCGATATTTTGTTCAATTCAAATCCAAATCTTTTATTGCATCACATGGCGTTGTTATATGACGGTACAAATGTTATAGTGACAGGGTACACTATAATATTTGTACCGTCATATAACAACGCCATGTGACGCAATAAAAGATTTGGATTGCAAAAAGCAGTGGTTCTTAACCGGTGGTCCGCGGACCACTGGTGGTCCCTGGAGGTATTCCAAGTGGGTCCGCGATGACATCGCATTAAACAAGTGACGTGACGTCAAGAGTCGAGTCAACACCAATGTCAATACAACGCACACGCGGCGCCGCAACGCATGTCTGAAGTGAGTGGTCCCTGACACGACAGAATTTTGAAACCACTGCTGCACTGCTGTAAAGGAATAGCAATATATTGTTCGTATTATGTCGGTAGGTAACAAGCACACGTAAGTTGTCTGCACTGCCGAGCTGTTAATTAGTGTCACAAATAAGTTGGAGGAACTTTATCACTGTTTGAGTATGATTAGCACTCGCTAAAACCAGTTATATAATTTTGATAACTTTTAGACAACAGAAATAGGATTAGCATTATAGAAACATACTTTGGTGTGAATCGGATGGCTCAAAGAAAATTGGCGTAAAGTTCAGCCTGTGCTGGTATTGGAAATAATCCAGAGAGAAGAGGATTTTAAAATTTGTCAGCGCACTTGTGACTCCACTGGAGATGCGGGTATCTATGGGCGGCGGTAATGGCTCACCATCAGGTAAACCGTTTTGCTCATCTGAGTAGCGGCGATTGTCATTTATGGGCCAAATTATTCGTTACGAAATCGTACGACTCTTTTAGGCCCAAGCTCTTATATTCACGATTCACTCGAAGCGCAATAGCAGTGTTATTATGCGATATATTTTTTCAGTCGGTTTGTCTTTTTGATTCATTCAGATTTAATATAGTGTGAGTCATGTTGTAAGTTTTTTTTTTTTTTTGTTATGTGATTGGTAGCAGACGAGCAGGCGGATCACCTGATGGTAAGCAATTGCCGCCGCTCATGGACACTTGCAACACCAGTGGAGTTACAAGTGCGCTGCCAACCTTTTATCCCTTTCCCCCCCGGGTGGGCCTCCGGTACCCTCACTCACTCGGCGAAACGCAGCACAGGGGCTGCTTCACGCCGGTTTTCTGTGAGGCAGTGGTATCACTCCGGTCGAGCCGGCCCATTCATGCCGAAGCGTGGCTCTCCCACAGTTACGTGCTCTTGTCGAGTTGGCTCATTAGCGTCGCGAGTAAGTTGTCTAACTTTATTACTGCATGGTGAGAATTAGCGCTTACTAAGCCGAGCGGCTTTGTCTCTTTATATGGCATGTTCATTTAATATTTCGCATTGCATCTGTCAGTATAGTTCACATTATTAAAAATTTGAGTATCTATAAGTACTTCAAACTTACCAACCGACCAGTTTGTAAAACTTAACTCTGAAAATAATACAATGACTCCAGACGTCTAATTTATTTATTTATTTAGGACCACCAACAAGGCACACACTACAAGTCTTAAATCTAGCGCAGTAACTAAATCTAAGTTTTGTCTTAATTATAGGTTGCCACGGCATGCAAAGTGGACTACATTTATAATATAATAAACAGCCTATATACTGTCCCACTGCAGGGCAAAGGCCTCCATCATAGAAATCAAGTTATCGCTACTATGATGGGATTAGGCTTAATCACCACGCTTAACGCCCCGTTGGTCTAGTGGTTTAAGTACCGGGCCGTGATCTCGGGGTCCCGGGTTCGATTCCCGGGTCGAGCAAAAGTATGTTTCGAATTTTTCGAACATAGCTCGGGTTTGTGATCACCAATCCGCATTAGGACTAAATTTATAGCATTTAATTAACCACAATCACTAATACAATATGATAATTATTAATCATCCATCACAAACATATTTTTTAACACCTCCACTTAATAGTGTCTATATTGTGAAACGTGGGTGGAATGTTCTAAACCAAACTGCAAAGAAAAGAAACGGCCGAGACTTTCCTTTAAAGCCTCGCAAATGTAAGATGCTTGTTTCAAAGATTCAATTTTATATTTCATCATAATAATAGCATTTAAGAGTGCACCATTTTAACCAACTTCAAAAAAAGGAGGAGGTTTTCTATTCAACTGATTTTTTAACAACTCAATCTAAAATAAAAATAAATATTTTCATCATGGATTTTCATTAAATGGTCAATAATATTATTCAATCGGTAAGAATAAACTAATTTGTTTATCGATATACCAGCTCATTACTAGTGGATTAATTTATATATTTGCATTAATTACCAGCTTAATACAGTTATCCCATTAAAAAAGAAATTAAATCATCAACATTGTTAATAATCTCCAATGAAATTGTGATAGCATTTGAAACTTGAAAACGAAATGATAATGGAATTATATAGACGTAAATGATGAAAGATTATATTTTCCAAGTTTATTGGACGGGTCAAGTGTTCCGAAAGCTTTTTATTTATCTGTGGTGGCACTGCGGTTCTTAGTATTAGGGGTGAGACGTAGTAGAGCATCAGCTCATTAAACGCATGATCTCTCATTCATACATTTGATAAGAAATTTCCAATCACAATTATATGGAATTACTTGATCTTACAAGTTCTCAAGAAATCACGATTTGAGAATTATGGAACTTGACCAAAAACGCTTCATAATTATTACTAAGTTATCTATAAGATTAGAAAACAAGAATGTAGCGCCATCACTCCGTCTGATGCCACAGAATATTGCCCTGTCATGCCTGAATAGCAGTGACATGCTGAGTGGCAACCATTTTGGCAGTATAAGCATAAGTTTTGTTTAATATTAGTTTTAAATTTCTGTTATATGTCCCAATTTTTTTTATGTGAAAGGTGGGAAACGAGATGATGATCACCTGATGGTAAGCAATTGCCGCCGCCCATCGACCCCTAGTAAAGTCACATGTGCGCTCCCAACCTTATAAATATATTCTATTCTATAAAACGCTGGCGCGCTGCGAGATAACCAGTTCTAACGTAACCTATTTTAAATAAAAATATAAGACCTTATTTATTTTCCAGAAGTTGATCTACTTACTTCGTCCGCGTGGAAAAGTAACTTTTTACCCCCCTTTCAACCCTTACAACCCCTTTTCGCAGTAAAAAGTAGCCTATGTTCTTTCTCAGGGTCTAGATTATCTGTATACCAAATTTCATTTAAATCCGTTGAGTAGTTTTGGCGTGAAAGAGTTACTTTCGCATTTATAATATTAGTACTAGGAAGTATGGATGTTACATTTCTAATAGGTTATCAAATGATATTCTATTTATGTTTATAACAATTTTTCCCTTTTGAAATATTAATAAAGCACAGAAATTTATTATGGAAAAGCATTAAGTTCTGTAATATTTTGTGCAATAAAGAGTATCTATCTATCAATGGATATAAGTTTTTGTTAGTTTTGACATCCCTACTCAATATAATATTATGAAATATCTCGCCAGAAACCACCTGCTGGGTGAATGAAACGCAATTTTCTCAGACGGCGTTGCTCAGTGATTTTCCAATTTAACGCAATTTTTTGTACTGAATAGACTCGTTATCAACAAAACTTTATTCACTGTATTCAACTAGCCGAAAAATACGCTTTTAATGAGATTTTATGTCTTATAAAATATATAAATTAATGAATCAATTACCAAGATGACAAAAGAATCTGAAGTAAGTTTATTAATTCAAATTAAAGTTTTTTTCTCTTATTACATCTTGCCTTATATTTAATACCTAGGTAAAAAGTTCCTTCAACATCAGCATTAAATTTGATTTGGCCTTAAAAGAAACTGCCAAAACTTGGCTTTTCATAGAAATGTTTCGAGCAAAGTTTTTGACTTCTATTCGTTATTCGTTTGTAAGACAAGGTGTAAGGTTAACTTTTGAATTCATAACTTAATTTATAAATAAAACAAAAGTAAAATTAAGTATGCCTATACAAAACAAGAGGTAACTTTTCTTCTATGAAAATTAGTTTTTATAAAACAATTTCAGGATCTAGTGGATGAAATATCTATTTGTAATTTTATTATATCTTATGTACTTAGTAGGTACACCTGTTTGAGTAAACTAAATGAATAATAATATTAGACTAAAAATAAGTTCAGAAATTTTCTGTCTAGAATATAATTTAGTAGGCATACAACGTGTTATCGTAACAGTGCAAAACCTTGTAATTGGTAGCTCAGCCTATGAAACTGAATATGATAAGACTATGGGGCCAACACAGAATCCGTGCGTGAATAGTGCTGTTCCATAGAAATCGATCAGTGGACTGGGAGCCTATTTATGAAGAGATGATTTTTTTTGCGATTTCAGTGTTAGTCCCACACAGAAAGATGTTCAGTTTCATTAGTTGAGTTGCCTGAAAGTTTTTACCTTATTTCGATAAAATCGTTGTATATCGTTAATTGATCGAAACTTGTCATAAAGATGGTCCAATAAAGTATAAAAAATGCCAACTTATGCCAGTGCCTCGGAAAGCACGTTAAAACGTTGGTTCTGCACCCGATCTCTCTTCAGTCGTGTCACACTGGTATCCCACAGAATTCATTAAGAAAATAGAGAGTGCACTTGTGTTTGCGTACACACTTGAGCACTATAATATATCCTACGTACGTGGCTGATCGTTAAGATTGGCCACCGTAGTCAAATATTGCTTGGAAGATATTATAAAAAAATATTTAAAAACCAGGCTACAACTTACCCACTCGTAGTTCGAGTAGGTACGTCACGTCACGACTCATGGTTGAAAGGCAACGAGAGATGTGTGCAAACAAAGCGATCTTATCGACCGAGGCGCAATGCTATCCGGCAATAACCTGCCCAGCGAGCTAGACCTCCAGGGCTGCACCGAACTAGCCAAGGATGTTACTGGAGAAGTATTGTAACTAACGCCTACCCACGACTTCGTACGCGTGAAGTTGGACAATCCACACAATATCATCTAAGTATATATTATCTATAAAGAGATAAATTTAAGAGACATGAGCAAGTCTTATATAAGTACAAACCGAAAAGACGAAAAACTAGCGTAATGAAATTAACGCCCAGCGCCATCTATTGGTAGACAGTGGAACTACTATCCCGAAACGAATTGAGAGCCGGCCACTAGTATCTTTATAAATGTCTTATTCTGATGTAAGCTAGTGTAAAGTTTCATTAAAATCCATTTGGTAGTTTTTGCGTGAAAGAGGAGCAAACATCCATTCATCCATACTTACAATCTTCACGTTTATAATATTAGTGGGATATATTATACGATAACCTTTTTATTGAAAAATCAGAACCTACATAAATTCATCTCTTACTAATTTTGAAAAAAAAAAGCGTAAACCTTAAAGATTCAAATATAGTCCCCATTGTCCTATGAAAATAGGTTCGAGCTCTTAAATACTTCTAGGACGTACTTATTTTACTATTTTTTTTATAAATGATTTAGTCAAGTTTAAAACCCTTTTTTGGGCAAAATAAGACGAACGAAAGGAAAAACAATAACTGGCTGACTAAAACTAAAGCTAAAAAACTACCAAAAAGAAAAATTAAAACAGAGTAGGCCCTTGTGGCAATGTTTTTAAAATGCTGGCAGTAATTACCTCATTGGATAGTGATGGAAATTCGTTAGGCGAAATTTTTATTTATTTTCTAAGGAATGGGTTATTTACACAAATTATCTCTTTTGATTTTTCTATATTTGCCATCCCTACATAATTGTAAGTACAACTATTCTCTTCTTAAGCACGAGCAAACGGGAAGGAAGATGCCAAGTTAAACTGGTTACAGCAACTTTGCTGGAGGCATTATAATAGCATTTTTCGAAAAGAAATAAAGATCAATATACCATACAGGATTCTGTTTGCTACCGTTATGATATTGAAACAATGCTTAGCTTTTGAGATGAGTTTTGGGTGAAATTTATATTGTTATTGAACTTGCCGAGTAGGTACTACAAACTCTCTATATTATTAATCTAATTATGTCGAAGTATTCATTTGAAAACAGCTTACTTTCGCTTTGTTTGTATCATAGTTATATTCTAATACGGCAGACATAAAGTCATATATGTTCCACCCACAATAGTTTCCTATGTCGAATCATCATAATTTCTAGGTAATATACTCCCACAGCTGGATATAGGCCCCCAACGTTCTTCACACAGATCGATCCTGGGCGGCACAGAAATTCTCGTGACCTTCACCAGATCATGGTCTACCTTGTGGAAGGGCTTTTCCGCTCTAACGGCCGAGGAGAACGTCGCAATGTTCCCTGCCCTTAACCAAACCTTAAAGGATAAGATAACCTGAAGAATTGCAGTGCACGGAGATCTGTGGAACTTAGTTCTCCTAGGGATTATTCCTGATACGCTTATGTACACAAGGAGATTCCGAGAGTGGCCCTCTTCATCATTGCCCTCTGAGTGACTTGAAGCCTTCATGTACAGCCACGTTTCGTATGCCATCACACATGCATTCCCGTCTTGAAACACTGCGGTAGAAGGACTAAAATTATGCACCGTAGCTTACCAAACGCTGCCCAACCGAAGAATATTTTGTCACAATGAAAAAAAAAATTCTTCACTAAGATTGCCCTACGTCAGATGCAGGATCGTCGCTTGAACGGGTTTCTGTTTGTGAAGTACGGAACTAGAAAAAAACATTTAGGTACGCTACATTTTATTTTTACTCATGGTCACTGCATACTCGAAGTAAATGTACGAACTTTCTCCTTTATTTCCTTACAGTGGTATGCGAATAATATGTTCAAAGCCTTTTCTTTGGAGAAAGGCTCGTTTCTTTCGTGTTTTAGACCCATGCCATGGAGGGTGGCGTGGCCCACTTCAGCTGGCAGGGTGCACGTTGGTGTTATGAGAACCAGCTGCAACAAATTGCTTAATTAACAAGTTGCTAACCTCATCCTAGATTGTTGTATCACTCTAAGACTGTTAATAGTAAAATAATAATAAATTCATCAGAACATCTCATACAGTAACCATATCCGTATTAAGTAGCATAAGCACTTGTATTAAGTAGCACTATGCATTCAGTATCTTAAGCACATAGAAAGGAAACACAAATATAATACTTAAATACATTTATTGCACCCTCACACAGAACAAACACAAGTGTTCATCACACAAATGTTTTTCCAGGGTGGGGATCGAACCCACGACCTTTGGCGTATGAGGCAGGGTCACTACCAAATGCGCCATCCGGCCAGACGTTCAAGATATTCACTCGGACTGCCGCATCAGTGTAGGTCAATGAACTATTTGATATCAGTACTTTGACCTTGACTAATTTCTTTTTGTCTTAATTCTCGTGAATTTGACGACACAAAACCGTATTTCAAACGCGGCTGATTTTAGCTTTTTACTATCGTAGTCAAACTGGGGCTGCTCACAATTTTTTTTGGTTAAATATAAAAAAAACATAAGTTTTTTTAACATTTGAAATGAAGCAAGTAAGTACGTGCGATATTACCCTACTGCCAACAGGTTCAGAGTAGTATGGGAGACAGCAATTTTCAAGAACTCCGGAGTAGGTGTAATAAAGGTACGTGGCATTCTTCTTTTTGGCCAACTTCACTGGATTATGTTCCTTAAACTTGAGACATGACCGGCTCTCCAGGAAGTCATGGCCTTTGTATACAAGATTTATTAGCCTACGGGGACCTGTAAGAAAATAAAAATGATAAGAAATGTTAAAATGCACGGGAATTTGTTGTAACGAGTACATAGAAGTATGCACGTCGAGTTTCCCTTTTTAGGGTTCCGTAGCACAAATACCGATAAACGGAATCTATGAAGATGCGTCATGTTTTCTTTATGTATATGATATGTGGCAGACGAGTAGACTGATCACTTGATGGTAAGCGATTGCCGCCACCCATAGACTTCTGCACCACCGTAGAGTCACAAGTACGCTGCCAACTTTTAATCCCCTTCTCCCCCAATTAGGCCTCCGGTACCCAACTCACTCGACGATACACAGCGCAGGCGCTGCTTCATGCCGGTCTTCTAATAGAGCCAAGTCTCTCTGTCCGTCAGTCCGGATATCACAACGATTTCTTGATAAAACTATACTAACTCAGTAGGTACTTACTCTGTTCTTTGTGCCAGTCAACCTCATTATTGGAACTCACGACCGCTTACCATCAGGCGGAGTGAGGTCATCTTGATTGTCCTCAAATATAAAAAAAACTGTCTCAACTTAGCGTGTAATTTAGTCATTTGCGTCCAAAGCTGTCGCAGTGGAGCTCGGGGTACGCTTTGAAAATAATTTAGGATTTGGTGACTTACCATCAGATTATGCGTCAGCTTGTCTGCTTCATCCTTATTATAAAGAGATAACTTCTATAGACAACGACAAGGCTTATAGGTAAACTGAAAACACGAAACGCTGGCGCGATGTAATTGAGCACAGCGCCATCTATTGGTTCATTTCTGAATTACTGTCCCGAAGCGAAGTGAGGGCGGGCCACTAGTATCATATAAAACCAAAAACGGTACTTACTCACTGAGAAAAAATTAAAAACGTAAGGTATAGTCCCGTGGCTCCAGCAGCAAGGCCAATCATTTGGCAAAGTTTTATTGGTAGCTAAAACAAATTATAGAATCAGACTCAAATTAATTTATATCGCCGACCAAAATTCTTAATGTTTAACCAACCGTTGGAGCAGCAGCGTGCTGAGACAATCACATTGGAATTACAAAGTAAAACAAGCAGATTTAGTATCCAATTTCCGTGGCACGATTTTGATTTGTTTTGCAACTCCATGTCTCGATGGCGTTTATCGGCGAGAACCGTTTCTATTGTGTGCAGTTATTGTTTGTGAGAAATACAATTGCTTTAGGAAGTATGCTTAAGTCGAAGAACTCTATTGTAATAATTCAAAGCTGATTTATTTGCAAACGTTTCTGTTTTGAGTTATTAAATTTTAACAACGAAGATTTATTAATGTGTCTACCTAAAACCAGCAGATCTAAACTGGTAGATTTTTTATTTTACACATCAAAGTATACAAAACTGTCTTTCTTCAATCGACTCTCCTCTTACTCTCAGGCACATTACGTTGAATATCAAGTGAGAAAATTTTACAGATCTTTTGGAACCTTTATAGATTCGCCATATCTACAGTTATGACTATCCTAAGTATAAGATGAATGTCTGTATGTCACAGCTACTTTTTGCTGCAACAATAAGAACTGTTGAAACTTTGTAATTAGATGTATTCGGTGAACCGCATTACGATTTTGATACAAAAAACAAGAAAAAAAATTTTGGGGTTGAATCTCTTTTGTTTTCCTTCTGCATTGTTAAAAAAGAGTAAATAAGTCACTTGCAATGTACCTACTTTAATCAAACTCTAAGCCAACGAGTAAGCGCGTTGTCACTTTCTGACCATAGTTGGCTGGCCCGTGATACGAAGTCAGCGTCGGTTAGCCGCACTATTCCACCGAGCTATATCAACAATTAAAATTAATTGCTATAGCCCTATTGAGGTTAGCCCGCAGGATGCCAGGTTACGACCAGTCTAAAGGTTCGCCGCAGCCGCAACTGACGCCAAGCGGTTGGCTATATTGATATCGGTTTCGGGAAATGGTGCGATCAAAGACAAAGTCATGGGCGCTTCGATTGAAGTGCAAGCGCAAAATTGCATAGTATTTATATCAATTAAATCAAGCAATAAGTAAAAAAAAGTAAAGTATCAGCCTATATACTGTCCCACTGCAGGGCAAAGGCCTCCACCATAGAAATCAAGTCATCGCTACTATGATGGGATTAGGCTTAATCACCACGCTTGCCTAATGCGGATTGGTGATCACAAACCCGAGCCCTGTTGGTCTAGTGGTTTAAGTACCGGGCCGTGATCTCGGAGTCCCGGGTTCGATTCCCGGGTCGAGCAAAAGTATGTTTCGGATTTTTCGAACATAGCTCGGGTTTGTGATCACCAATCAATAGGTACAATTTAATATTTTATTAGCGGGAATCTGCATTCCCTGGCCCACCGTTGGGCTCCAAAACACCTTCACTCGGCTCGATCGTGGATTCAGTGACAGTCATGACAGTCGAGTTCAAAAATATGTTATACAATTTACGACCTTGTCACAAAAAATATTTATAAGAAAGTGAAACTCATTTACTTATACATATTTACTGTGACAAGGTCCTAAAGTGTATACATATTTTTGAACTCGACGTAGGTACTCACCACTATTTAACGAGGCCTTTTAACGGATAGTTTTTCTAAACATCTGAAGATCTGTCGCTCACGGCTTTGCTTGCAATCACTTGATCATTTCAAGAATTTATAAAATTACTTCTAGACTAGTTCAGTATCACAACTGAACACATTTGTTTATGTGATACGTGGTGGACGAGCAGACGGATCACCTGATGGTAAGCGATTGCCGCCGGTGTCTATGGACCTGCAATACCAGTAGTCACAACCACCTTTCCAATGACATGACGTGTGAATGGGGTCTCTTGATCGTTCACAGGTTGTCGGCTACGAGAAGTCACGTTAAATTGACTTCAGCACCCCCATAATTACCATACCTAACACGAATTCATATAACACCAAAATAAGCAAACAAAAAGAAATTTTAAAAACTAAAACCCGACTGCTAAATACGCTCTAAAAAGTACGAAACAAGAAAATAGCCTGTTACAGTCATAAAATTATAAAAGTTACGAGTATATTTGTTCAAAGGACAGCCGTGGTCGTGGGTATACCAATGTCAGATTTTAATTATTAAACTTTCTTTTTTTACCTTTTATTACCTTTCCAGTTTTTGGTGTTTTTTTTAATTCATACAACCTACCTAAGTAACATTGACATGATTTCATAGCGGACGTCAGACATCAAAGGAATCACATTAAAGGTAGAGAGCACCTTACTTAAATATATAAAGACCACAGAATATAGACACAGAAATGGCATATTCGTGACAGGTTATGGACAATTTTATATAAAAAAACAGTTTTTTTTTCTTTTAACTTGACAGGAGCAAATTGCCTTCATAAAGATATGGTTACATCCATAATCGCCTAAAAAAGGGAAAAACTGTAATACATTACATTAGACACATTTTATTATTTCCAAAATAAAACATGTTTTGCCTTAGTCTTAGGCATCAAAGAAAAAACTCGTAATCAGAATCAGTTTGGTTTTAAACACAAACTTATTATTTTTCTTTAACTATCTAACAACTAGTGGCCCGCCCTCACTTCGCTTCGGGAACGTAATTCAGAAATGAACCAATAGATGGCGCTGTGCTGAAATAAATCGCTCAAGCGATTCGTGTTTTCGGTTTACCTATAAGCCTTTTCATTGTCTATAGAAGTTATCTCTTTATAAATAGTATAGAAGATAGAAGATAGACAAGCAGGTGATTAGTAAGTCAGTTGCTTCTGTCGATTCTTTATATTCACTTTAGTGCACCTACTTAACACAAAAGGTGAGAGACAAAAAAACTTTCTGTTTCCAGTTTAATTAAAGGAGTTTTAAACTTTAGAGCTAAGAAATCCAGTATTGGGTGTAAGTATTTTTTCGATAGTTCTGTCTTCGGGAGTCGTTTTAAAATTAACCGCTGTCAGCTGCAGTTGGCAGCCGCATTGCGGCGTCCGCAGGTCCAATTATAAGGGTTCCGTACGAAAATAGAGTTCGGCGTGGAATACTTAGCGATGCGAAAATGTACGGACTTTTTTAAAACTGCAACTCAAAAATTGGGGTGTTATACGGTTGATGCGCGGGTATGTATGTGTTGTGGCACCTACATACATACAGAATAAATTGTGTCTCATTGGAATAGTTTCAATGAAGATAATAATAATAGTTCTTTTAGAATCAAAGGAAGCGATTAGAAGTGATTACAAAACGGGGTCTGAAGTTGGTTTTCGTTTCAAACTGATGCTGTCACCTTCATTTGTGACTCTTGTAAAAGTGACAGAATCATTTTTAAAATCAAGACTAACATTAAGTAATGTCCGATTTTTAATTAGGGGGATGATGTTAGGTACTGTCTTAAAAAGAGTTAAATTGAAACTAAGCGCGTTTTGGCGAAAATGTATTAATCTCTATGCCCTAAAATGTATAAATCTTACTCGCGTTACTTTTTCAGCCGATGACTTATTTGTCACAAGTCATTGCGTTTCGAATTATCGTTTCGATTCGGTAGAGATGAATCGTTCCTAACCTTAAATCTCGGTAATCTCATACCAGACTGAATTCGTAATATTGTGTGTAAGTTAGTTCCTCCGGTGAGGTAACAATTACTACAGTGTTGCCAGTGTTACTGACTTCACTATTATTCAGCAATTTTTTTGTAGGAATAAAAAAATAAAGAAAATACAGGACATGGAAATACAAAACAAAAAAAAACAGAAATCTTATTTAGTACTGACTGTGCCTCATGCGCCAAAGTCGTGGGTTTAATTTCCATCCTGCCTACAAGCATTTAGATGATGAACATTTGCCTATATACATATGTTTAGCTTCAGGCTTTGATACGTTCATCATTATCATCATCATTTCAGCCAATAGACGTACACTGCTGGACATAAGCCTCCCCCAAAGTTCTCCACACAGATCGGTCCTGTGCCACCCGCATCCAATGGACTCCCGCGACCTTTACCAGATCGTCGGTCCACCTGGTGGGAGCCCTGCCACGGCTGCGGCCTCCTGCGCGTGGCCTCCACTCAAGGACCTTTTCACCCCAACGGCCGTCTGTTCTCCTCGCAATGTGCCCTGCCCTTAGCCACTTCAGCCACGCAATTCTTTGGGCTATGTCCGTGACCTTAGATCTCCTGCGGATCTCATCATTTCTGACACGATCACGCAAGGAGATTCCGAGCATAGCCCTCTCTATTAGCGGCCACGTTTCAGTTCCGTATGTCATCACTGGCAATACACACGCATTAAAGACTTTCGTCTTCAGACACTGTAATACGTATTAGGTATATAATATGTACCTATTTAGGAATGGACTAATAAAACTAAACAGCAAAGAAAACGCACGTCGTGACTTTTCTTTACAAGCTTGCAAAAGTAAGATACCTGAGCGAAATATTTAATTTCCAAATCATTTTCGCTTCTAAAGTGCATGTTTCGTAACAGTATTAAAAAAAAACCTCAAAGGCGAAGTTTCCGAACGAAGTTAACTAATTTTGGACAGTAAACATGGCAACATAGGATCCCTGTGAACCTTAAGGCGCCCCCTACTCTTCCATTGTGTAACTTATTCAATTAACGCGCATGACATTCCAAATTCAAAATTTCCTGAATGGGATATACCTGAAACTGAAGTGGAGTGAAGGGAAACGGACTAGGTACTCAAGGAGATTGTTATATTTGTACCCGACAACATGTATGGTTTATTTTTAGAGTTAGGAAAGTAAAGTTATATTTGTACTGATTATTTTGTTTGCAAGATTCAAGATTTCAAGAGCAGATCTGGTAAGACAGGGGAATAAAGATTCAAAATAATTTTCCATGACGAACCGAGGGAGAGCCACGCATCGGCATGAACGGGCTGGCTCGACCGGAGTGATACTACGACCTCACAGAAGATCGGCGTAAAGCAGCGTCTGCGCTGTGTTTCGCCGAGTGAGTGAGTGTACCGGAGGCCCAATTTGGGGAATGTTTAAAGGTTTGGCAGCGCACTTGTGACTCTATCGGTGTTGCAGGTGTCTATTGGCGGCGGCAATCGCTTACCATCAGGTAATCCGTCTGCTCGTCTGCCACCTATTCCATAAAAAAAATATTGCATTTTGCAGGTTTCCTCACGATATTTTTTCTTCACAACTTTTACCCGATATAATAATATAATACGAGCTGAGTGTCTTAATACTTTATACTTGGTTAGAAATGCATTCTTTCAAAAGACTGTCCTGCTGTTCAAAAGACGTACGATCTAATGAACTGAGCTGCAATCGTTACGTTTCCACGATTGTATCGACTGTTAAATTAATGACTTTAATATCACTTCCATCCATTACAATTTTCTTTGGTAAAAAACTGACGGCTTATTGATATAACATAATTGTATCGTGTAAGAGAAAAAGTTCCGACTTTGATACATCGTTGTCAAGAGGGGAGGCAAAAATTGAGGCGTTAATTTGATGGGCTCCCAGTGACTTTCAAAATGAGAAAATATGAAATACCCTTATGGTGTTTTTATCTAGAGTCAAGTATAGTAACACTATTAATAGGTATTTGTCTTTTTAATTATGGTAACGAATAGGATCAAAAGCGGGCAAGTGTGAGTTGGGCCTTGCACAATTTAGGGTTTGATGTCCTGCAATGGATTTTTTACGGTTTTATGTTTACCGTGGCGTCGCAATTGTAAAAAGTTTAAAATCTTGTGATGTTGAATCAACCAAGCCTTAATAGTTTTACTTTTCAATTCGTTAAATGTACCACTTAAACCTTTTTTTTATGTGATAGGTAGCAGACAAGCAGGCGGATCACCTGATGGTAAGCAATTGCCGCCTAAAAATTTACTGTAACTAAAACTTGTATTTTATAACTGATATTTTTTTTTACATTTTGGGTCATGGCATCCCATACTTACACACATTTTCATATTCAAAATTACAGTATCTTGTAAATTTAAATGAAAATTATAATTTTGTATTGTTTCAATTTATCTGCTTTCCATGCCCACAATCTCCAACGTACCGCGGTCTGCAACCACAAGGTTCGCGTCTACGATTTAATATAATTACGTATTAAACAACCCCAGTTTGTGCAAGATTCTTCAAAGAATCGAGGCACGGGCCTTGTTTGCGCCTCCAGTTAATACGGCCGCGGCCCATGTTGGCGGCATAAAGCTAATGAATAATTTCTGGTAACCAAAGAGTTTTCTGCTTTGACTACGAAGCGTGCGGTGTTTAAACTTTGCCGCTTTTGCCTGTGCCAATGGAAGAAGCGACGTCTTAGCCGTATTTTTGCTGACGAAGTATTGTTAAAGTTGGGCCTTAATGAGACCAGCGAAGTTTGTCTGTGTAAATTGTAACTATTTGTCTTTTTTTATTCAACAACAAGCTTTTCATGTTTATGATTTTATAGAGCAATTTCTTAGCAACTTTTCCTTAGGAAATCTTAACTTAAATCCTCGATACACAGCTCGTATTTTTATAATTAAGTGGCTAGAACCAGGTGGCTGGTTAAAACAAATCATAGGTTTTGTCTTTTATTAGTTAAATGAATTATTTTCTTAATAATACATGATTGGAAAATATCTTAAAAGATCGCGTTGGTACAAAAAGTTGGATTGTTATGTATGCAAATTGAAGTAGTATATAATAGTGGTAAATTGATAGTGGTAAATTTCCAATTTATCATGAATGAGATGTGCCTACACAGGAGATAAGATGCCGCTGGCAGGCAGTTAATATTCTAGTATCCATCTAAAGGCAAAAGGCGAATCGATGACTGAAGTGCCACGCGTCGTAATCAACTCAACAACGGCTTATCGCCGTTTTACCCTGAACGTGATAATCGTCTCCTATTACGGCCCACTTCAGCTTTAATTAATTTCCGATAAAGCCGTTGACTCAGAAACTATTCAAGTTTTATCAATTGGAATCTCAGTTTTATTAACCCCGCAATTTTAACGCGAAAACAAAGCAGTAAAGATCTTGGGGCTGCAATGTTCACCCACATTGCTAGCTGCAGAAGTTTCTCGAACTTATAAAATTAGCGCTCAGATATTTGTTGCGTTGCGTTTCAGACGTTGCCTTACCCCCAATGAAAATTTTCATAATTGTTTCTTTGAAATAACATTTTTTTGTATGCGGATAAACGTTTCCCGCAGCGGGACAAAAGTGTTGGAAATTGTACAGACTCGTGTTTTACAAGTTTCCACAAAGAAGTTTCTCTTGAAATTCGATTAAAGGGTACCGCGAGGCTTTTACTCGCAAGTTCCCTGAGGTAGGTATTTTGAACTTCGAACTGAGTCCTACGCTTTTGTAGTGTGGTAAGATGCTCTGCCTAAACGTTTCCTTGCAGAATTTAAGAGTGTGCAACTGGTTTGTAAAATAAGATTATGTTACGAGTTTGAGCAACTACTCAAGTACGTTGTTAATTTCGAGCCGTTCAAGCATTTAGGTAAGAAGTCTTCTTTTTCAAGGCAGACCTCTGTTGATAAGAACATAATAACCTATATATAAAGTCTCTTTTTATTCTTATTACTGAGTGTTTAAACACTACACATTCAACGACCGTAGTTTTTTAGATTTTTTTAATTTTATTTTCTGGACGTTTATAAAAGTACATGTGTGTTAATTTTTCTTTTGTTGCGCGAAAATACTATTAGTGGACTTAATGACTCACAACATTACCTATCAGTCACTATTATAACAATTATTGAAAGTGAGTTCTATAAAAGTTTCAACTGTAATAAAATATTTCTAGTACGTTTTACCTAAGTAAAGGCGAAAGGCGCTACGAACGTCAAACAACCAAAAGAGGGCATAAAAACAAAATTAAAAAATATTGAACGCTCTGACGGCTTCATTTATTGCTACGTGATGAATTGCTCCGATATAGAACGAAAACATAATATTCACACCAAGTCCCCACGTACAAAAGGGAAAAGAAAAATATCCATTGTTACCAATTTGCAGTATCATCTCGACTCTACGTTACTTTTATTAAATTTTTTGTCGTGACTACCGAACCATTCGCTATTGATTGCTGATGGGACGGACCTGATGTTTGGGAGTGTTGGTTGACTGGTCTGGTTGATCTTTTATTATTAAACTTTGACATACAAGCTGTATTTGTGAATATTTACATCCCTTTAACCACATCTTGTACTAAGGATTCTGAACATAATTTTATTCTATGACTTTTGGGAATTACTTGTCAAATCAATTTTTCTTATGAAAAAGAAAAATACATCACCTCATACTTATCTCGAAAGAGTTCTAATTATTCCGAGTGTTTCATAGATTAGGTACAATATCGATTATCAATTTCTACACGATTTTCTTGCGATTTTCATACATTTTAACGATTATTGTGTTGTCATCAAATTCACTTTATATCGATAGTTAGTTTTATACGATGTTTTTAAGTTTTCTAATATTCTGGATTGTAAAATGGTCTAGTATTTTGTGAGTTTCTTTACAAAAATTTACAAAAATATAACCGATTTTTGAGGATGCTTTTCATCTTGATAACTTTGGGCCCAGAGATCCCTCCTCCTTTGTTCTAGAACTTTTCGAAAAAAAAATCTTTATTCAAGATAGGTCTATACGGAACACTTATGGGATTATGGGAACTCGAATAAAAAAAAACGTTTCATACAAAGTCAGTTAGTCTCGTGTCTTGATAATTTTGGACGGGCAGGTTTTTAGTAGTCGTATTTGTTTAAGAAGTAAACTTTAAGTCCCCTATAATTGGAAGCTGTAATGAATTAAACGTGACATCATGTAACTATAACTAGCGGACAATCAATCACCTCATGAGTTAAATCTATGCACATTCATACATACAGGTCAAAATCATAACCCATTTTTGTTTCGCTGTGATCGGGTATGAATAGCTTATTTTATCTACCTTTTTCAAATAAAATTGCCACACCTATGTTTCCAACTCCCTCTGGCAAAGGGCTGTCTTAACAAACCTACGCCACCCTAAGCTCTCCGACTTCATGTTTCTGCGAAAACACTCATGGCCATAACGTTAACAACCGATGATTATTCCGTTGTCTTCTCTTAATTTGAATGCGCTCATGCCTGACAATAGAGGTAGCGGGCTAACCCTAGAACATCGCGTCTAGAGATGTATGTAACGAATACTATACCTACAAATACATACTATCTAGTATTTGCAGAAGAATGTTTTGAATATACACGGTTATTATTTAACTTCATCTGTTCCGGAAGGTGAGTGTGAGATCAAAACTTATAAGTTATATTTTGTATTGGAAACTTCCATCTTCTGTATAATTTATAAAGATGTAACTTCTTTAAAGATAATACGATAAGGTTAGGTAAACCGCTAAAATGAAACACTTCCTCGATCTTATCGACGCCAAGCGCCATCTATTGGAACAGATTAGTTATGGACATAGGCCTCCCCCAATGTTCTCCATACAAATCGGTCACGACCGATATAATATATTAACGATATAATAAATAACACGTATTTATGTTTAGTAACTCATACAAACTGTCCTTTGTGGCCTAGTTAAAATGAAGTATAGCTTCTAGAAATGACTATGTACTCGTAAAAATATTTTTGTAAATTATCAACTGTACCTCAGAATTACCACTGAGGTACTAAATTAAAGGTTGAACAGTAATTCATCTGCCACTGATCATACAAAAAATATTCCGATCTTTTACTAAAGGATGACGCAAGCAACATCTCAAAATTCCAATGTAGGACCGTCATAGAAACGCACCATATTCGTATTCATTGAATAGTAAAATAAGTATTCGATTGTGAATAATGTGAATACTTTTTGAAATTTGTCGCACCTCTACCCACGTCGGCAGCACCGCTGAGATGATTAGAAGGTTTCCCCGGGTCTGGGCATCGCGCCAGACTGTACAGCGCCTACTTTATTGTTGCGTTCAGAAATTTTCGCCTCCCTGCCCCGACGGTCTCCGAACAGCTGTCCCACATATCCCCGTTATAGTGTCTCCTGCGCAAGTTTCTTTTGGGCCATATTAGGTGGAAAATTTTTAGTAAGTGAACTGGAATTTACACTGGGTGAATTTAAATGAGTGCTGCAATTTATGTTGGGAGTGTATTTGTTAGATATTCAGGGAAATAAGTGGAAATTGCTTTTGAAACAGTAAGTAAAGTAAATACTGGGACCGGGAAGATTCATGGTAGGACTTTGCGTTTGCTCTGGTGACTTCTCCCTAACAATGAGGAAACCGCAGGAAATGTTATGTGAATGCGTCTGGTTAGCTTTTTTGTAGACGAAAAACACGGACTTATTCTTTTTATATTATGTTGCTACTGCTGGCCAATGGGGAAGAACAGTTTATTTTTTGTTGTTTTTTTTTGTTTTAATTTATTTTTACTGGTGTTTTTTATTTTCTTGTGTTGTGTCAATTGTCTGTAGCATGTAATATGTGTTGTGGTGTCCAAATTAATAAATGTATTTTCTTTTTTTCTACTTGTATTTTTTATGTAGGTGGCGAGGACGAGGAGGCGGGTCACCTTTTATTCTGACCACCACTTGATAGACACCCGCAATCAGAGTCACAAGTGCGAACAAAGAGATGCATACAACTCTACCCACCGGTCAATTTCACTATCCATTCGTATATCTTTAATCACTTGACATTGGCATAATTAACAATGCGTTACAAGCCATAACACAAAAAAAAAACTTTATTCCATGTTTTGTAATAAGAGGGTATGAGTACTGCGTATAGCTGGCGGCAGGAAAGTATAGCGATGACCGTTATTTTGCGCACTTGTAAAAAAGAAGACTTCCTATCAAAATTGGTTTCTGCGCACTCAAGGTCATAACTACACTTTCTTGCCTCTGACTATACATTACGAATAGTCCCTGCGTCCCACTGACAGAGATCCCACCCGTGCCCCCCGCGCTCTCTCTCCCTCACACAACCATGGTACCGTAACGTTAAGGGGTTAGGTAGCATGTCGATTTTACAGGTTGCATTTCGGAGAGTGTGGGAAGCAATTGCACGATCTATAACCGCTGGCCGCTTTTTACCATCGGAACATATTATGATAAAAGGGCTGTTATTAGACGTTCAGCAATTTCGTGACTTACCATCAGGCGAGATTACTGGCAATTCGAAAACACAAACACCTACTTACAACCAAAACATTGTGATAACCTCATTAAAATCAATATTAGTCCAGCTATCTCCTGAAGTAGTCCCCAAACCCTATTGTAACGTTCGTATTTGCAGATATAAAATTCATTGGATAACAAGCAGTAGACAAGTGGGGCCTTGTCGTTGGGAGTCAGCAGCGCGGACGGCCTCGGCTGAGGAATCGAGGGCCCTCCAAGGACGCGAGGGCCTCCCTAATGGGGCTTGAGGGCCACTCCGCGACGCATCGGGGACAGAACGGTTCGGCTGTTTGATGTTTTGTTCAAATTATGTAATTATCGTGGCGAGTAAAATAATCGACTTCGGTGTATCGCTGCATAGTTGCATTTTTTATACATTCCTGGATAAATGAACATTGGATAAATACGATAATCGCAAAAAAAAACGCTAAACTAAATATCATATTCAAAATATTATATTTCAAAATCTCGCAGCTTTTTTGTTTTTCAGTTAAAATGTGACAATGGGTCCTAGACAAATAAAATAGGCATATTTGCTAGTTACATTTCTATTCGAAGTCTATAATTTGAAATTTTACTCCCTTTAAAAATAATAGAACGCATACTTTAAAGGATTTATTTACAAATGTAGGTTTTGTTTTGAAGTTTTCCAAGTATTTTTGGTCTAAGATTGTTATGTTGCTTAGTAAATTTCTTAATTCTAGATCAACAAGAAGTAATGGATTGGTTTTTATTCTCAAAAATAATTTGCACCTAATATTTTATCGCATTTTACCCATTATGTTATAGTACAGGAGGTCCAATTTGGGGAAAAGAGAAAGGTTTGGCAGTGAACTTCTGACTACATTGGTTGGACACCCCTATGGAGGAGGCGGTAGGTAATTGTTTACATCAGGTGCTACGATTGCTTGTCGGCCACATAACAATAAAATACCGGTCGTATTTTTGTTATGTGAACATCTTTAATAAACCGAAGAACTATGGATACCTAGTACACGGTTCAATTACACTTAAATTTTTGTACGCGTTTCTGAAATAAACGGTCTCGATATACAGACGGACTACAAGCTGGTTTTTAAGGGTTCCTATTTTCCTTTTGATTTACTGAAGCTTAAAAATACTGTTTCTCTCACACGAAGAGGAACAAAATTATTTGTTTGCGTAAAAATGATTCAGTGCTTTCGTACAGGTGGTTCGGAAAATATTTGTTGTGTTTTTAAAATATGCATACCTTTTGCAATGTTTGCACCCCAATCCTTCCTTTGTTATTTTTTTATTGTGTAATGAATAAACTCTGTTTTCGTGAAATACGACTTTTTGGTGGAATACACTATTGTTGTCGTAAAAAAAATCTTATATTGGTGATACCAAGTACGAATCTCTCTGAAATGGATATCAGAATCTTAAAATTTACCGATTACCTACTCGTGTAAAGAAAATAATGCCATTTAAAATGTAATATTTATATGTTCTAATGTATTTTTTTAAAGTATGTGATTGGTGACCGACGAGCAGACGGATCACCTGATGGTAAGCGATTGCCGCTGCCCCAGACACTGCGATAGACCCATGCAACATCAGGAGAATAAAATAGAATAAACAGACGGATAGCAATTTCGGAGGAATATGGATTTACCGTGCTACTAAATTATCATATTATTACTTACTTACTCTACTGACTCAGCGATCCGAACTGAATCTTGGCCTCCAAAACAAGAGAACGCTACTTTAGTCGACCCTGCACTACTGGAAAGACGTCGTTGAAAATGATCTGCGATAACGAATGAGTGGCTACTAATATTATTAGTACAAAATAATTACACACAGAAGTTAGACTTTGACTTCATTTTGAATTTAGAAGAGTTCGTTGACACATGCTAGGGTTGTTGCCCGGCATGAGTACATAAGCGCGCGGCCTCTACCACAGACCTCGACAGTTTGACAATCTTATGTCATAAGTTAGGATTAATGTGGTCGAAAAGGCGTTTTTGCCCGTTAGTGATGCGTGAGTACATGACATATTTTTAGCTCTTAGTGGGCAGTCAGCCTTCTGTGTCAATATGTATTTTGTGTTATTAATCTCGCATATTATTATAGATATATTTGACAACTCAGTGGCTTATTGAGCCCGGTCAACCAACATACCGCTTTTCCCATTCGTTCCATATTCCCTCTAAGGAGAAGGACGAGCAAGTACCTATTCTAAAAATGACATCATTTTAATTTCCGTTCGTCCCACAACATCCTGAAATGAAAAACTATTTTAAGATGAGTAGTTCAAACAACAGTAGGTACCTACTTAACTAGAGTAGGAGATTAAAGATCCAATACCTACAAACGTCTTTGAAATACGGTAATTAGATAGCTATAATAGGTTATTTGGGTCCTTGCGTCAATATAATTAGTAGGTAAGTTAACAGAAATTATTAAAGTGTCTAGGTATGTTATTAGACTCCAGACTTCTTTCCTAGAAATCATTACCAATAAATAAATAACCTTACCTATCAAGACACAACTGAAAATGGTAGTCTTCAAAATTTTCAAGCCATTTTTGTTCCCCTAAGATCAGCAGTCCAACGGCTGCTATGGCGTTTTACACTATTAGAGCAAATACAGTTTAAAACAATTAAGTACATGCATGTTGCATAAGTAAACGGTAAGTCGGATAGGAATGAACTTCCCGCAACTCTGTAGCTATACAGGGTGTAACAAAAAGGGGGTATCATCCCAAAATGAACCGATTCTGACATACTTTACAAATCTCATATTAGAGATTTTAACCTGGCAAGTTAATATTACGACATTATTTAATTGAAATCCGATTCTTCGTGAAATCCATTTCAATTCGCACATCACTAATGAACAATCAGTTGATAGGGATATTAATTAACCTTTGACCGCTCCTTTTTAATAGTTACCGCCCCTTGTTTTCCTGACAATTGTTTGCATACAAAATTTTATAAATGAATTACGGTAAGATTTTTGTCTTTTCCTAAAATATTTTTTTATCAATTTGAAACTTTGCTTATAGAATCTACACAAGGTACACATTACTTCTCATCATGGCTGATACCCCCTTTTTGTTACACCCTGTATAATGATTTAAAAGCAGGTATTCCTCAGCAACTTTAACTTTCTGTAATCTGCTGCAGAGCAGTTCCGGGTTAATTTCACGTTAGTCTTAAGCGGTTTACTTGAGGGTTATGGCGCGCAAGCTTGTATTTATAGCGGAACTCGTCTAATGATCTTTGTATTACCTAATGCGCACAGTGGGCTGATGTAGGGGAGCGTGGATATAAATTTTAAAGAAAAAATAGTTTACCATTTTAAATTCCATAATTAGGAAGCATACTAATTGGGTAAGAACAGAAGTCGGCTTCAATAGGTAGACCTAAAATAATTATATGAGCGAGATAAACATAAGCTAGTTTATTACAAGCTTTTGACCCTGGATATCTTTAATAACTGTTTTCGTTAGTCATGGATGGATGTCATGGATCATCAGAACATGGTTCTGGAACACAATATGCGTTTTTAGTATGTATAAAACCTTAAAAGGGGTTACCTCTTTATCGGCGGTCGTTACACGCCGCGGTTACTTATATTATTTTCCCCAGGCTTAACAACTATATAATAAAAAATGTTTCATCAGAATGCATTCAGCAGTATGCGAGATTAAGGAGAGCAAACAGATAAATAGACAGACAGAAAAAATTTAAAATCATTAACTCATGTTTTTTGATCGCACCAAGTTATTTTGAGATATAAGATAGATATATTAAAAATTCATCACAACTTACTTACATTTTTATTCCGAATTTTTTTTTTGATTCCATCATCTAGAGCACTGTGCGCGTTCTTAGTAGGTATAAAACCTTAAAGAGGGTTACCTCTTCGCGGTCGTTAGACCCCGCGGTTGCTTATGCAAGTCCGGGCCCGTATCGTGAACAAAAACAACGCCTGTATCTGCGTTGCTCAGCGGTGGGAAGTTTGCGCAGCACCTTGCAACTTAAAGCCTGACTAGTTAGTTATTAATGAACTTGCTGTATGCTTGTAAGAAAATGGGAAACTAATTTTATGGGAAATAGTATTTTATCCCCATTGGGCTGAGACGGAAATCGTCAGTTTGCGTTCAAACTAGCGTTTCATCCTTGGTAATAATAGTAATTTATTAAAACAAGGGACAATGCGATCACCAGTAATTCGGCAGCGGCTGCATTGTGTATTGTTTTGCCACGGTTGGCTACTCTGTAGTGAGGGCACTGGAAGCGTATTCGGGTTGACAGGGGGTTTAATGGCTAAAGGTTGGTAGTGCATTTGTGACTCCGGGTGTTGTGGGGGGTGTCTATGGACGGCGGCAATCACTTACTATCAGATGACCCGTCTGCTCGTCTGCAACAAAAATTCAATCAATAATAATTATGTTAGGTAACTTATGTAAAACATCCACTGGTTTGGATTCAACATCTATCTATCTTGTATCTCATCTTAGCATCTTGTAAAATAGTTTAATGATTCTCAAGTCATGTCTTTTTGACTTCAAACTTCCTAACATAATATGAAACTTCAATTTAAATATGAAACTTCCTTTAAATCAAACGTAGCAATGTAAGACTTAATAAAATGTACCATAAAAGCTGACAAATGCGGCAAACGAACAAAAGAAATAAAATGAACTCCCCTTATTTAACATTTGATTAATTTCAACAAGCTCACTCCTCAATATCGCCCTCACAATACTTCCCCAAAGATTTGCCAAAATAGCGGCAATCTAAAAAATCCCGGCTTCTAAAACGTAGAATGTTAGGCACATCTTATATTAAATCCTTGTGAAAAATCATCTCGTCGCAGTAACTCAAGTACAGAACGTTTCCCCGACATATTAAAACCACGGCCTAAATTAAAATGTAAAACTCGGTACAGTAACGCCCTTGTGTAAAGTGAATAAGATAAATGAGTATAGCCCAACGTTGGTTTTACATGGTACCACAGCGGTGCGTATCAGGGAAATAAATTAACTGTGTCCGCTTCATTTGAACTTCAACTGATGGGTTTGTTCGAGTGGTTTCTTCATGGCATTAAGTACTGGTTGAGTAATGACGTAGGACGGAGGTCGATGATCTTTCGTCACCTATTACTTTCGTATTTGTAGGGTTGATTGTTAAGTTTATGTTAATTTAGCATACTTTATGTTAATGTAGTTTTTTATGGGAGAGCCACGTTTCAGCATGAACGGCCCGGTTCGGCCGGAGTGATTATCACATCCTTATGGAATATTTACGTGAAGCAGCGCCAGCGCTGTATCTCGTTGAGTGAGTGAGGGTATCAGAGGCCCAATTAGGGGAAATGGGGTTAAATGTTGGCACTGTCGGCGGTGCAATTGTTACTCTACTGGTGTTGCAGGTGTCTATGGGCTTCGGCAATTGCTTACCATCAGGTGCGTCGAATCAGCCGTCAGCACACCATTAATACAAAAAGAAAAGGCAAAATACCAGCGTGATACAATCAACGCCCAGCGCCATCTATTGGTAGACAGTGGGATTGCTGTCCCGATACGAAGTGATTGCGGGCAACTAGTAAGAACATAAAAATATTAGATCAATTTTGAGGTCTTTTGTATGAGTATGGATCCATTTCAAATAGCGTACTAAGTGTAACTAAATCTACAACCCATTTTATGCTATTGACTCCTAAAACACACTAGGTATCGCCAGTTTTTTTGTAAAGCGATGAAGTAATACTCCGAACGATGCCCGACGAACCGTGGCCCGTGATTGGAGCTAAAGTCAACAGAACTAGCAATTCCTTTTTGTAGGGGCTTAATCAAAAAACACACAATGGAAACCACTCGTTAAAAGCGCCGGGGAATTATTATTTTTTGTTTATAAGACCCGCCTGCCCTTTATCTAGTGTTCAAACAATTTTGATTGAATATTGATCACTTTTTTATGATCCTATGAGTAAGTTTTTATGTTATGGAAACTTCATTTGCAGGAAATCTTTTGAAAGTATAAATGCATTTTCATAGGAATAAAGTTCGAAATTTTTTTTTTTGTTTTAAATTTTAACGAAACTCAAAATTTCAACCCCTATGCGGGGTGTATCTGTGAACATTTAAGTACTTCCCTTTATCCTCGTCATCTACCTATCATTTTGACCAACATTTGTTCTGACTTTCATACTACAAAATGTCAATTTTGTATAGGGAGTCAAAAGAAATTTCGACGAATTTTCAAAAGTCGTAGAACAATTTATTAATGTTGTACAGAATGATTAGTAGAAGACGTGACGAAGTCTATTTGTTTAAGATGAGCAGCAAGTAGACTAAAAGAATTTTTGTCTTGCAACATTTCCACTGAGGAAATAAATGTGATATTATTATTTTTTGTATTAATTAATGAAAAATAAATAGCTTTGCCATTAGATAATTAGGACTTTGTTTTTTATATAGGTAATATGTAATATTGTGAATGTAAATGATGCTAAAATGGGCCAATTGAGATGTATTATCAAATAACCGCATCTATGTAAATATTAGTACAAATATGAGTTACTTTATAAATAATAACCATTTTATAATATAAGGTGAACAGAATCAGACTGGAAAATTTTAATCTTTGTCCATAAGATAAAAACGAAAATAGCGCGCGAGACGGGCATTAACAGGTTGATGGACGGACAACGGTGTTGCTCTTATTTGAGCTCGACAAATTCCTGTCTGAGGGCTTACATCAAAACCGTCCCGTAACGAGCGAAAATATACGTGTCGCATCCAAAACAAAAGAACTCACGCGCGTGCATAGTTGCCATAACTTGCTTTCTATGATGGAAGCCTTTTTTTTGTTAGGCAGGAGAAATTTCGCCGGACCCGAGGTGCAATGACCCGACATCTTTCTGCATTCCCGTCTACCGGGAGGTGGACGAGTCATGTGGGGCTCTCCGTCTGGTGGGAGCTTCTTATGATGAGAAGCCGGCCAGGAGTATACCCACTAAAACCACCTGCGAGTCTCTCATCGTCAAAGTTGGAAGAGGACGTTCGCGACAATGATGAAGGCCTGCACCCTGATATGGAGCAGTTAGGCTGATACTTTACTTTATCCAGCTTCTACCTTTCTGTTAAGTCCACAATACGGCACAGATAGTCCAGTTCTTCACTACTGGATAAATTTTACACATTAAGTTCAATATATCAACAACTGTGGATAGTTTCAGTTTGAAAATATATTGGTGAAGGTTTCCCTACTGCCAAGCGATTTGGAATATTCACAAATTTATAACCTACCACCGCTGATGACGTCCTTATGTTGGTATACCTTCACAAAAGCATTGTGTATGTACTCAAGCAAATTTAAGTTATTAATGCATTTAGATTTCAAAAGCCAGTTAATTGAAATGAAAAGCTATATTAAAATGCGAGAACATTTACTTGTTATTAATTATGAAATGAAATAGCGACTGAATAGTCGTTATACTTTTGATACTTATTTACATTAAGTCGTTTAGCTTTCGTAAAATTTGCATTTGCTGGGTAAAATACAGTCTGCATTTACTCTCCTTAGTTCGCTGGTTTGCAAATAATGTTTTTGGCACTGAATTTATGATTTCTTCTTCATCTTGGGGTCTCGGTATACACGATGAACCTTTATACTTTCATCGGTCCGACCGTAGTCTTGCTCAGGGATTGTTTGTACTAGAAAGCTGTTATTTGGAATATTTTAGATTTTTGCAGAAACAAAACTTAAATTTTATTGGAAACTAGGTATTCATGATAAACAAAAAAAAATACTTGCAAAAAACTTTTTTTGGTATCTCGTTAGAAATCCGTTTAGTGCTTATTAGTCTACCGGGGAGAGAAAGTCTACTCTCTTTTCCCTTACTTACTATCTCTGGTCATTACAAATGCGCATTTGAGCCAGTCTTTATAAACTATATATTAACAAACTACCTTATTCAGAAAAGACATTTAAGTAAGTAAAGTGCCACTAAAATGAATACAAAATAACTGGAAAAAAACGAGAAAAACTCTCTTAAAAAGTCCTCCGTCGGAAGCAGCATAACTGTTACGTTCATAGCCCGAAACAAATTTTCAATTATAAAAACGGTAATGAACTCAAAATATGACGTTGGCAAAGAAATTTCGACCCCATTACAGCGCAAAGAAACCAGAGAAATCTCCAATTAAAACTAACATTATACTGCTAAAACCATTTAATATTTTCAGAACTTCCGCAAAAAGGTAGACTCATCCTCAGAGGGGAGAAAAAGGCGACGTCGGTTGCGAGCTCAAGAAATATTGCAATATCATTTAGTCACAGCGACAGAGTTTTTATCGCGTAGCAAATGCATGTGATAAACGACCGAGCCAACAGAGTCGTGGGTTCAATTCGCTTTCCATTTTGGCGTCAGTGGATATTGCGAGAAAACGCTCATGGAATGTCTTAGGAGTTTGTGCCAATCGTTAATTTAAGATAGGATGAAAGAAAATTTTAGGCAGAAAATGCTTGCCTCATCTCATACATGCTTTTGTATTCAAGCTTTTTACATGTATCAGAGAATACATTCATATAAAAACGAATAAAACTAAAATTATTAATGGCCGTAAAAAGTTTCAGCCATTATTTCTAAAGTTGGACTAAAGCCATATGAAATAAATCACATATTATATCTCTAACAATGGTTTTTAGATCTGCAATAACTTTTTTTTTGTAATAGTCTGTTGGAAAACCTATCTGCTTGTGTAGTTATTGTTACACAAAAGATTGTAGAGGTAATATGTTATACACGCATAATCTAAGACTGTTGCATTTTTCAAGCACGGTGTTAATCCATTTTCCATCTTGTGGGAGACTGAGAATTTCTGACTGAAAACTTTAAACGTATTTTGGCTAAAATTATCCATTAATAAAAAGCAAATGGTCATACCTACTTATTTAATTGAATCTGATGGAAACTATTAAATCTGTTTTATTCTCCTACTAGCTGTTCCCTCTGTTTATTAGGTAAACAAATATGTATTAACTGTAAAATTAAAGACTATGGCCAGAACTACTTCGAGAAAAGGCCGTGACACCTTTTTGTTCAACTTGGCGGAGGCACTGCCGTGCCCGCAGATTCGCATGTCCAAGAGCAAAATATTTTTTACTGTGATATTCAAGTAGGAATAAAATATTATCCGGCATTAAAATGTAGCCTATATGATAATTCATAGTGTCAACTAACGCCGAGTGTGTCAGATTTTAATAAAATTTTGTATATCTTATTTAATTAAAATAGGACACACTCTTGCAATCACATACCTACTCACAAACATTCGCCTGTATAATATTAGTGCGATAAAATATAATGTATGTAAATAACCAGGATTAGTTGTGATTTCCTCTTCTGTTCACAGCCCTCTCCCATGTCCTTTAGTCTGTATAAAATGTTTGTAATATTTCTTAAACATCACCCCGCAGGACAGAAAATAATATAAATGTGTTTCCTTTAGTATGAAATATTTTGCAGTCACGTAGCTAAAATAATACGATACAGGCTCTAAAAGGTAAAGCAATTTCGCTGTCGAGTTCCCATACTCACGGCTCCCTGTTTCCTTCCCATATCTGTAAATTAACGTTGGCTTGTTGGAAATATTTTTATCGCGCATCCTTCTGAGCAGGCTACCACCATTTAGTGAGACATGGTAAGACCCGACGCCAGTAAATGGAGTGGATTTTGTTGCCCATTAACTGCCGACCCTGGCTTTGTGTTTTTCACTTTTACCTTTTTTACAGAAACATGATACGCTCTAAAAATAAAGTTTGTTGGACGCTCTAAATTTGTTACTCTATCCGCAAACTTTCTTTTAGCTTCATTTAATTACTCTGTCATTTGACAGCAATGACAGATTAATTAAATGAAGAATGAATCTATCGTTAAGGTTTTGTCTATTTATAGCAAAATATTATAAAAATGGTTCAATTATAGATTGTTTTATGTGATAGCTAGCAGACGAGCAGACAGATCACCCGATGGTAAGCAATTGCCGCCGCCCATAGACATTTGCAACAAAACAATATGACAATCATAATTGTGTTACATTTACATTGCATTTTAACATAATTAGCAGGACTGTAGATGACTGTAGTTCTTAACGTGTTTACACAAATATTCACAAGTCGTTTGGTGAGCAAGCAGATATTAGATAAGCCGAAAATTAAAACAATTTTTTTTTACTTTACTGACGGGTATGATCTACTGGCAATAAATATCCCATTATATTGTATTTATAATTTAACCTTTAAAGACTTTTATAATTTACTTCATTTCAGAGCAGTAGTTCCACGTTCTACCAATAGTTGGCGTTGGGTGTTGATTGCATCACGCTTGTGTTTTTCCCATTTTTATAAGGTTTGCCAGTGTCTATAGAATTCAACTCTTTATAAATAGTACAGACATAGAAGAAGATGATAGGTAACATTTTCCATCCTATTTCACTGTTAGTCCGTATTTAAAAGTTAGAATTGAAATCAGTTAAAACAGCCACATCTCCAACTTACGATGTACGTAATTAGTTTTCTCCAAAGGAATATTTTCGCTGTCACAGGCAGACCCGCTCTAATTTTCCACGTTCCTGTTTAATAAATAAGCAAAACGCTTAAATTCAAGCGGAGCACTTATAAAAAACTGCTTGGTCGAGCTCTAGTAAAGGAATAGCACTTCTAATATAGGTAACTAGGATGACCAGGTATCTGCCTAAGTATATTTAGTATTGTCCCACTGCAAGTGCAAAGGCCTCCATCATAAAAATCAAGTAATCGCTACTATGATGGGATTCAGCTTAGTCCCTACGCTTGATGATCACAAACCAGAGCTATATTTCTGCTCGAACCGGAAATCAAACCCAGGACCTCGAGATCACTTCCCGATACTTAAACCATCAGACCATCGGGGCGTTCAAAGAAAATGAAAAAAAAATTCTAAGCAAACTTACCTTAAAAAGGATTGGAGCTTCTTTTAAGCTATTGAGCTGGTATCAGGCGGCTCCGCTCTTCGGTCCTCTTTTAATTATTTCTACTACGCTATTTGAGAACGTGTGTGTGTGTGTGTGTGTTTTGTGTGCGTGCGTGAATAATGTAATACTGTAAATATGGTCACCCTAAACAAAACGTAGGTCGTACTGCTTTCCGGTTTAGGTATTTATGCAGAGGACGAATACCAATTAGAAGTTTTGGGCTGGAAGTCCTTTAACAACTGAACAGGGTGGAGTGGTGTTTTCTCTCTTGTACGGGTTCAAGAGTACCTAAACTTTGACTTTGAAGACAAGAGGCGATATGGTATGGCTCGAGTTTATTCGGTGGGTTTGTACCACGTGTATCAAAACTTTATTATTTGTGGGTCCGGGAGCGTTCGTTTCCGAGTGGACACTGCGCTCCGCTCCCTCTAGAGACCGTCTCCCAGGGCCGTGGTCGTCATGAACCGTGTGATAGCCTTGGAGCGATAGCCTTAACATCATCCGGGCTGATGTGATACCTGTCCAGGTTGCGGCTTCTTGGGTGCCCGAGGACATCGCAATGACAATCACAACTTAACAGTTGTCCTAGTATAATATGACTGATGATTGTAGCACATTCACATATTTAACCGTAGGAGAGCCACGCTTCGGCATGAATATGCCGGATCGACTGGAGTGATACCACGCCCTCACAGAAGACCGGCGTAAAGCAGCGCCTGCGCTGTGTTTCGTCGAGTGAGTGAAAGTATCAATCATTCTGAAGATCGTCTTCTACCAATCATTCTGGATTTCAACACAGAATTATTGACCCTTAACAGATACATCCAAAATGTGCAGGTTTTTGCATTATTTACAACCTCGACCACGAGCTAGTGGTAAATTCAGAGGTGATATTTAATTCGGAATACCACATCATGCATTTTTGTTCATTTTGCTTGTCCAGTATTTCATCGGAATTAATGATTCCTATAAGAATACCGATAATAATCCAACTTCCCGGGCATTTAGAGTTTTGTGGAAAAACCCAAAAAGGTAACTTTTGCACACTGGCTGCCATATAAGCTCAACGGTTGTGTCCTACTTAGGAATTCAAACAAACTTAGTGGCAAATAGAAAATGTAGAACTTTTGCGATCAGCGTTCAGTTCAAAGAAAGGAACGGGAAATCGGAACAAATAGCCTTTTAGTTCAAATATTCTTCTTACATAATTTTCCCTCCAGTCACGAAAATTGCTCCGTATTTCTGTGTACTTTATAGATTATAGACCTTTTTATTCAAGTTTTTCACATCATGAAAATATGAATACATAGCTTTAATCAATGAAATCCTATGCTCATTTGCTGTCCGATATGCTAAACATCTCGGACGATCGTTAGTTGTGCCGGTCATGATCTTATCTAGTATCTGATATCAGTATTTATCGTATATCAGTAGCTATCTAGTATTCTAGCCAAGATTAGAAATGATTGAATGTGCCTGGCCGGCGAGTAGAACGAACATGAGTGTCAGTAATAAGAAAATGTATGTGTGTATGAGACTGCACATAACTTGATATTAAAATACTCGCGAATGCTATTATAAAACGTCACCAAGGATTTAGTTTTAATAACCCTTGCAATTTTACAGTCACATAAAGTATTATTAAGTGTACCTATACTTACATCCATGTCCAATCCTGTAATCAACTTTATAACCAGATTTCGAATCCTTTTAATTGAGTATTCTTCATTATCATTGCATTGCTGCACTGGTACATTTAAATGTCCACATTACTAAAGCCACCACAAATTAATTGTACCGTCAATACCACAAAAAGTTAACGTTGAAGGCTAGAGTGGCATCAGTGTTGACCAAATATGATCTGACTGTAATTGATTGGATCTAATGGGGTCAGGAAAAAATGCCGTTGGGCTATGATTCCGTGCAGGAGTATTCGGCCAAAAGCGACTTTACCTACGGTTAAACTTGAATCCAATCGATATTGACAAAAATAGTCTAAAATGTACCCCGTATTAATTGACTGACAATCAGGGGGTCTACTCTTGTGCACTCGATAATGAAGTCGAAAAGATCTCAATACATTTGTCAAATATATCGAATCATTATCATCATCTCCCTGCCATATCGAATATGGGCACCTTATACGAACACGAAAGTACATACATACATAAATGCTAAATCATAAAATACTTGTTATGTTGGGTTGTGTCGTTATGAGCCTATAAATGGGACTAAAACTTTTTTTCAAACGCGCATTAAACAACGCAAACAATATTTGGAAGTTAGAATAACGGACTCTTCCAAATGGTTCTTCTATTTTAAGACGAATTTAGAGATGTAAGACTGTATAAGTGTTTATAATTTATTTTTATAAATGATTACCAGTTTTTCGGCCAATTAGTGACCAGTTAAGATTTGATGTTGGGATCTCAGGGTAATCTTCAAATTGTGAAGCGGTTACGGTACTTTTACACTATACTTAAAAAATTGCGTTAACTAGCGTTTCCTTATGGCATAATATTCTACCTTAATATGATCATAACCAACAGCAAATGAAACGCAATCATTGAAATAACACACTTAAGTTTTCTATTTGCCACATGCTGGCTGGCAGATTATCTCCCGCACCCATCTCTTTATACTTTGTTGAAATGGCTTTTTTTCTTTTGTCCTATTTTTCTAGAAACTAACTACGAAGGTTTTCTAAAATCGCTACGTCTGCGTCTTCTTTCACCCGTATCAGACTTTGAATATTTATTAGTAAGATAGTGTAAATATATCCCTGCCCTAAACAAAAAGCTACGAACTAAATTTACTTCTACCACAATTAGTCCCAAATCTGACGAGTGCGAAATCCCTTAGTTGGTAGTACTAGAACTAGTGATGCGAAATTTTACCACTCGATTCAGCCCAGATTTTTGTAAATTTTAAGCTACGGTTCAGTAGCTTGCAATTACTAACTTAATGCAATTTTATATTTATTGTAAACTACTGAACCGTATATTTCTACAATAACTGTGGAATCAGAATCTTGCCAATCATTCATACTTTGAATTTTTATTTGTGTAGGTACCTACTTCTTTTTGCTTTGTAGGTATTTATATTTAAAAACTTGATCACTTTAGGCACTAGCGAATTATCTTTTTTTTTCTGGGGTTTAAGATCAAAGGCCACTATTTATTATTAGGGTCACTACCAAATGCAATATCGGGACAGTTTAATATATGTATAATAGAAGGATAGGCGCCTAGATGAAACCTCAATGAGTCGCATCCCTAACTCATACGGTATCCCACCTTTTTGCGTCAATAATAAATACGTCTGCCGCAAAGGGATGGATAATTGTTCTATTTGTTGGGCTTGAGGACGGTCCGTGACCACTCGGACTTGTAATTTATTTATTTGGCGTGCGTTGGAGTGTCGAGCGCGCGAGTCTGCGGCGAGTGACAACTGATTGGGATGGGTTATAAATAGACTGGGATATGATTTTACGAGACATTTTAGCCAGAGGATTAAAGTCACTGATGTCACACACATGATCAGGAAACTGCTAACTGTTTACTTTTTACTTCTATCTATTCAAGCAAAAAATATGTTTAGATTTTTTCGAACAGTAGCTCGGTTTGTGTACCTACACGAAGCCACCTACCCTAAGTCAATCACTTGATCGTTTTCTATGATTGAAGCCTTTTCCCTACACTGATACCTTATATTTCTATCTAACAAGTTAGACCTAATAAAAGAAATCGGCTGAATTTGTCAATGATTGTAGAGATTTAACAACGGTAGTTTTAACATATAAAAAAACCTTTTTTTATAACAGTGATGTTTTTTTTATGTCAAAACGTTTTGACTGTTTTGGCTATTACACATTCTTTATCGCTATATATACCTACTATAGAGACAGAATTTGGTTTTTAAGCAATCGCCTTTGCATGTGAATCACCCTTTCTAAATATTATCTTAGGACTTATTACGAGCTTTAAGTCGTTGAACCTGTCTCGCACCTTGAGTCAGAAAGCTTTATAATAAGATTTAGAAATAAAATAAATCAACTTTAATTCATAAAGACGAAATGCATTTAGTATTTTATTTTCTTTAGATCAGAAGGTGGTAAGGTGGGACAGCGTGTTAGGTAAAGGCAGTACGGTACAGTATGACAGATCTCTCTATGTTAGGTTATAGCATTTAGCAGTAATTAACTGAAAACGGTGTAATGATGATGGTGAAACACTTACCTAGAACGGGCGGCGGCACTGGGAGCTGATGCAGACTTACCCGAATCAGGCGGCACCTTCCACGCACCATATACAGCACCTTCCACGGTCTAAACTGACGTAAGTACTGAATGTCAAAAATAACACTTACAAAAAAGACGACTAAACAAGGAAAAAAATTAAATATAAAATATCTATAAAAAACCATAAAATATTATAAAAATAGGTCTGTCGCTAACACTAAACCACTGAGTTTTTTACTGGGTTTTCTTGGTGGAAATTGACATTTCGAATCAGGAGTAACGTTATATATGGACTTAAAGTGAGTTTTTGATTTTGGATACGTTATTTTTAACAATGTTTTTTAATGTCCTCGCTTTTTATTCTGTTTAGAACAATTATTTGTCCTTTGTGTACTTAAGGTTGTAATCACCACAATGCCTAAAGGTAGATCGGTGCCTGCCCCGTTGTGTCACACGCCAACAACTCGTTATTTGTGAGTACATTCAGGTACCTGCCCTCACATTATACTCGTACTTAATCCCTGTACAATGGTCACACCCCAACTCACGGAGCCCATTTAAACCTTCGCCATTATTAAACAATTGCCACACGAGCCCACTCGGAATTTAAAACACAATTTTTCTCGTATTATTAAGCACACAAAGCGTAACGGCAACGAGAATTAATTTTCACTAGGCATCTACGCAATTTGAATGGAACTCAAACAAATCCGAGTAAAAGGTTAGTTGCCAAAGGCGGATCCGGGGCCGCTGTAATTATCTAAATTTAAACACTGCCCATGTTTAAACATGGACGGAATTTATGAGGGAAATTGAAGGGTGGAAGAACGGACGTGCCTACACGCAGTAGAAAGGGTAGCAGTGAAGAATGAATGGCTAGTGACATCTGGGAGCAATTCTCGAGCACTCGACATTGAAGTTGATGTTCGAGATTTAATAGAGGTACATTCGTCCACACAAATTTCTTATTTGACTTCAATGTCGAGTGCACAAGAATCATAACGTAGGTTTCACGTAATCATGTATGTACCTATCATATGTATTCTTCGATAATTTATATATTAACTGTACAACTATTGATTTCCTTAAATAATTATGTAAGTAAATAACGGAATGTAAGACCATAAATGGTACGGATGGCCTTCTTATGTAATGTAAAAATGGCTTGTAAGTCAGGTCTAGATGATTTGTAAGACAAGTAACTATTGGCTGGAAGCGGCTTGCTGGCTGGATGAACTTCTTGGCTGGCCAGTGGTACAATAAAAACACCCGTTCTGTGTTTAGAGCAGCTGTGTCAAGGGTTCAAGTCGCCATTATGATCGCTAACCTTCGTTAGAAGATGGCACTCAAAGAAGAAGGAAGCAGCTCGGAGTGTGTAAATCAGTCCTGAGTTTCTCCATTTGCATTGCAGTTGTTTCTTTACTGCAAATACATACATTGTGCGGTAGATTTGTGATTCTCAAAATGTAGGGTAACCAAACCACTGTTGAACTTTTATTTACATTTGTACAGGGTAATCTAATCTTATTAGAATACTTCGTGCCTACTAGTGACTTCAATCGTTATTTTTTAATCAATTTTACGTAATTAACTTTCAAATGTGACTTATATTTTGGTGCATATTTATATTTGGATGCCCTTGCTTGTAAATTGTACATAGATTCACTAACTTTCATTTGAATACATTTTAAGCAAAATTCATTGAATAAATAAATAAAATGATGAGTAAATAGTAAGTTAATCGTATACACAAAATAAATGAATAAGAGTAGAACTACAAAGTATAAACTACAAACTACTATTAATTATATATCTAACTACATACATTTTGAAAATATTATGCCCAATAAATATACAATTTTCAAGAATTAAATGTTTGCAAAATAAAATAATCTTACTATTCTGCGGTATAATTTTTTTCACATCACTTTCTCCATTCAGTACATTTTAATAGTGTTTTTGATCCAAAAGTTGCGAAAGGCGAGAGTGCGCGGCATAAACGCAGCTTATGTATAAAATATTCTATTGTGTAGAGGCAATCCTCTGAGCGATTTATGTAGGTTTACAGAATAGATTTAGGCGAGCGTTAACTAGATAAAATATGTAGAATGATATATTTATTTGTTTGTGTAGAAAAATAATATGGCTAAAATTACAAGCTCGTATTTGCTCTTAAGTTGGGCCACGTTTGAGCATTATATTTTGGCGTGAATGGGAAAATAAAAAGACGCAATTTTATACCAATGATGAAAAACTGACAGAATAATCGTTATTAGGTATGATAAAATAAATAAAAAACAAAAACATTTTTAGACAAGTAAAAGTCGCTATGACTTTTATTATCCGGGGCACTGTGATAACTTTAAAATGTTAAAAAATTATTATTTCAACTGAATATTATGTGGAAATATTTTATAAATGCAAGCTACAGAAATAGGGTATTTTTATAAGTTACTAGCTGTTACCCGCGACTTCGTCCGCGTGGAATAGTACCTTTGGGTAGCATTTTTAATTATTTAATAATTTTCACCCACCCTTACAACCCCCTTTTTGCAATGTTAACACAGAGTTACTTTCGCATTTATAATATTATAGTATTAGTATTAAACACCAACAAGGCACTCGATGAATCTTAAGTCTATCGAAGTTACTAATTCTATGAGAGAACTTAATTAAAGGTTGCCACTGCATGTAAGTGGGCGAAATAAAAACAACTTAGATTAGATTTCCTACATTAGTTATTTATTGTAAAAATTTTAGAGCTCTTCATATCGATATAAATTAATATGTATTATTTAATTACGTTCATCTTCATTTCAGCCAATAGACGTCCACAGCTGGACATAGGTCCACACAGATCGGTCCTGTGCCGCCTGCATCCAAGGAATTCCCGCGACCTTCATCAAATCGTCGTTCTACCTTCTGGGGTTTGGCACAGCTGCGGCTTCCTATACGCGGCCTCTACTTGAAGACTTTTCCGTTTGATTACGTCACAGATACATAGATATGTATACTTACTTATCAAGCGCGCTTGTTAGATAACAAGCGTGCTTGATAAGTATGTATAGTACGTACATCGTTTAAATGAATACTTAAGTTCAATATGAATTTTAATCTTAACAAATAAATAATAAGCGTCTGGATATAATTTTATAATAGTCTCTATTAGTTGTGTGTAATTTCAGCGTGTAATTTTCAATGGCGTCCAAGTACGATTAAACATGATTCCGAATTTGGGGACTCTGGTTATACCTATCAATGAAGATGTTATTTTCTCTCACTGCCTAGCTAATGGTATAAATATGCAGATAAATTTGAAAAATCCATAGGTGCATAATCGGATTAACCATAAATCCCCGCATGGAAGGCACGTTGTTATTCGAAATAGATCCGTAGCCCATGTGCTTAAGCTATTTAGTTTGACATCAGCGCTATATTGTAGCTGTTTGATTCTCTACTATCAAACAAATTTATTAACTTAGTTGACAATCTGTGGCCAACTAAAATTGCAGCGTGCATGACAATATCAACGTTGAGTTATACCCCCAAATGGGATCTCGGAAATAGTGTATACGCAAATGAAGCTAGTTTCCACATTCATGGCACAGTCTAGTCGCATCCGTGTCCCGTCACGGGAACAAAGCAGAGATGCTATCGGCACACCTTCACACGACCGCGTAGTGAATTACGAGAGAGTTACTATCGGCACTGTGCCTGTGGTATGAGGTGGGAAAATAGCTTATTTACTCACTGTAATGTCTTCCTAACTGATGTTTTGGCTTTGGGGACCAATCTCAGCGAGCAAATATACTTACTCCACTGGCTCGGCGACCCGAGTTTTGGCCTCCGAAACAAAAGAATGCTACTTTGGTCGATCCTGCACTACTTGTTGCCAGTCATTTGCCTGAAGTTCTCGCTGATCATTTTCGCTGGCTTTGTCCCCTTGAGGTTGGACGAGGATCGCTTGTAAAGAAAGCATACCAGAGCCGACCGATGATGGGAAGATGCCCTCTAGGCCGACATAGGTAGCGCTGGAAAGTGTTATCGAAAGCGACAGCGTCGCATTTTAAAACGGCCTTGTTTTTGATTAACAGCTAGCCGTAAGGTATTACGGTGGATTATACGATCTGGCTGCGACATCATCATCAGCAACCCACGCTCGTCCACTGCAGGACATAGGTGTCCCCCAATGCACGCCACCGCTCCTTAATTTTCGGCCACTCTCATCCAGCTTACTCCAGCCAGCCTTCAAATGTCGTCATCCCATCTTGTAGCAGGGCGTCCAACACTACGTTTACCGAGTCACGGTCTCCACTCAAGGACTTTATGGCTGCGACATCGTTAAATTTTTGTCATTTTAATTCCAAAGCCGTCATAATAGGTATTACGAATAAAGCCTCTTTTATATGTATCAGTTCCATACATTATTGCCTAGTGAATATTCTTTTTTGTATACAACGGCTGATTTTTATTTTGGTGCATCACTAGTGCTACCTTTTATGATGGCTTCGGGATTAAAACTACAATTTAACGGTATATAGTGCACAATTGTGCTCTCAATTCTATGCCGATGAAACATCAGTGTACGATTGAAGAGGGATTGGACACTAAAGGCTTAACGTGCGTAACGTAACGTAACCGAAGTATGGGATATAAGACCGCGAACTTCTAGACTTCAAGCTGACTCTGAGAATGTTTTACTGAGGCACTCGGAGTACTTTTCCCCTGACCCGGTAATCGAACCCGGGATTTCAAGTACAGCGTTGCTTTATGGCGAGCCAATAGCCACTGCACCATCAAGGCTGTCGATCTCAATGTACCTGATAAACTTACGTTCCTTTTGATTTCACTAAAATAATGATGATAATTTTATTGGTTATGAAACCATGGCAGTCTTCAAGCCCATATGTACCTATCTCCAAAATTGACATCAGAATCTTAAAAACTACTGATTTATTGCATACAGAAGCTTAGGTTTTTTTCCATTTAATATGTAATATTTATCGATTCCGATGTAGAGTGAGAAAATATGGATTTAAAGTCTGTCACGGTAATGATCTCGATGAGAATTTCCCTTTTCGATAAAAAGAAAATCGTACAAAATAAATTAGTATTATAGGTAACTCTACTTCGTTAATATTGGGCTGCTAGTTGCGAAAATACCTTATTTACTGTACCTGAGCGTGTGACGTGGTCGGGATTAAGTTAACTGATCCGAGCTCCCGTTAAATTAGTGGTTGTTTATTTAAACACTCCATTTTAGAGGATTTTGCTTAACTAGGTAGTATTTGCATTACCGAGCTAGTAAACCTTGCTTTGTAATCATACTACAACTAGATACTAAACTATAAGGGTCTGTCTCATCTTAGCGATTCTCGGTTGCATCCTAAGCTATCTCTTTGAAGCCAGGCCTTCACTTATCAACCCATTAACTGGGGAACCAGATCAACCATAGTTACACATTTCAGTAACTATTCGTGAAACTGTGGGAGAGCCATGTTTCGGCATGAATGGGCCGGCTCGACCGGAGTGATACAGAAAACCGGCGTGAAGCAGCTCCTGTGCTGTGTTTCGCCGAGTGAGTGAGGGTACCGGAGGCCCATCGGGGGGAAGGGGATAAAAGGTTAGCAGCGCACATGTTGCAGGTGTTCATGGGCGGCGGCAATTGCTTACCATCAGGTGATCCGCCTGCTCGTCTGCTACCATCACATAAAAAAAGAAGATTCTTCGTGATGTTAATTTTCTTTCACCGCCGAGATGTAGAAATACGCATAAATATCTATTGGTGGTGGTGGCCTTCTATCCATTGAAAGAGCTTTCTTATCCAATGGACTACCATCACTTATTACTAAATTATAAGCACAGTAGATAAATAAAATACTCCAAGAGTGTATTACTGTGCGTTACTCGCGGTAGTTTCTTCCACGTACGTTTTGTGCAATAGTTTTCATTCCGATGGCTATGACTCAATGACCTTCAAGAAAAGAGCATACTCCTTATTTATAAAGGACTAGCGGCCGCCCGCGACTCCGTCCGCGTGGTAAAGTAACTTTTTACCCCCCTTTCAACCCCTTACAAACCCCTTTTCGCAATAAAAAGTAGCCTATGTCCTTTCTCAGGGTCTAGATTATCTGTATACCAAAATTCATTTAAATCCGTTGAGTAGTTTTGGCGTGAAAGAGTAGCAGACAGACAGACAGACAGCCAGACAGACAGACAGACAGCCAGACAGACAGACAGAGTTACTTTCGCATTTATAATATTAGTATGGACTAGTATGGATAGGAACGCATCAGCGACCTCTCTGATTTCGTAAATGTTTATTGAAGCCGTCGCTTTAAAGTGCGACTCACTACCCACTGCCACAAAATAATTACACACAGAAAGGAGGCTGCCCACTAAGAGCTAAAAACGTGTCATGTACTCACGCATGCGCACTAACGAGGAAATACGCCTTTTCGACCACATTAATCCTAGCCTATGACATAAGATTGTCAAACTGTCGAGGTCTGTGGTAGAGGCCGCGCGCTTATGTACTCATGCCGGGCAACAACCCTAGCATGCGTCAACAAACTCTTCTAAATTCAAAATCAGGCTGAGTCTAACTATTTTGTGCCACTGCGCCGCCCATGCAGTCATATTGTACCCAGAGGGCTCCGAATGCTCTCTGAGTGTAATTTATAGAGTGATATGCAGACGCTTACATAAGTACCTACTTTAAATCTCCTTTAATGGTGTCAAAGCTTAGAAAGTAACGGTTTTCTCAAAAGATTTAAATAGAAATTCTGCCAACAGTAATGACAAACAATTAAATTGATGGATTTCTCAATGAGCCTCGCTCCTACTAAACAAAGAATTTCAGCGCAGGCTGACCTGACAACTCTGTTATTGTGAATTATAAATGGTTCTTGAGTAGAATTTTGTCATTTTCCTTATTTATAAACTTGACGTCAACATCGTAATTAAGAAAAATGTTTTGATCGTAACATTGTTACGTTGATTATCCCTGACTGATGTGAAAAAACTTAAGATATTATAAGTAGAAAGATATAACTTGTTTAAGCTGGAGTCCATGAGGTAAATTATAATGCGTCAAAAATGTCCAACTGTTGGAGAGCCACGCTTCGGCATGATTGGGCCGCCGTCTCGACCGGAGTGATACCACTGCCTCACAGAAAACCGGCGTGAAGCAACCCCTGTGCTGTGTTTCGCCGAGTGAGTGAGGGTACCGGAAGCCCACCCGGGGAGGGAAAGGGAAAAAAGGTTGGCAGCGCACTTGTAATTCCACTGGTGTTGTAAGTGTCCATGAGCGGCGGCAATTGCTTACCATCAGGTGATCCGCCTGCTCGTCTGCTACCTATCACATAAAAAAAATGTTTTGAAAACGGTTTCTTGGGGAACTAACTACCAATTTATAGTGGTTCAGCGAAAAACCTTATTGTGTGTGTTAGGCGTGGACTGTTAGCTGGTGATTCTGCCAATAAAAAGGATGATATCGACAAATTAACTATATCTCCCAAGAGACACACTATCTCAACCAAAGCATACAGCAAAGACAATAAACAAAATTAAAAAAAAAACAAAAACAGTAAAAAAAAAGCGATATAAATTGAGGTTGGTCCAGCCGTCGATGCTCAACAGAGTGTGTTGAACGAGAACGGAAAACCTTTTATTTCCAAGTAGACACTACCTTGCACGCCATTTGACGCCAAAAAGAAAACGTCAACTATGCCTTTACATGGCCAGATAAATAAGCAACCATGCGATTTTATGCAACGATAACTAAATTAGCATATAAATTGTCTTTGGCCTTACATTTGCATCACAAAGAGTGTGAAAGGTGTTGCGTAGGTACATAAATAAGCGTGTGGGCTTGGGCCTGGGTTGCACGCCCGATGCGCTCAGACTGAACAAAAGAACGGTATAATTTGATTTAAGATTGTCTTTGTAATTAGGGGCACTTGTTAAGGGTCTTTTTTTTTTTATGTGATAGATGGCAGACGGTAAGCGCTTGCATAAATAGCAACATCAGAGGAGTCATAAATGTGCTTTCAACTTTTTAATTATCTCTTTCCCTAGCTTACTTCCTACTTAGTGAAATATGAGCACAGCGTAGGCGCTACTTCACTTAAGTATTTTGTAAGGCTGCGGTATTACTTCGGTCACGCTTGCCCATTTCTGTCAAGGGCGGTTCCCACAGTAATGATTGGCGATATTTTTACTCATATTTCAATGAACATTATGTGTCCATCTACTGCTAGATTCCTCTTTCACCTTTCGCTATAGACTTATCGTTGGGACATTTCGAGAAAACATTTAGGTTCGATTCCAGAGACTAGCAAACATATTTTTTTATTATTTTCTAATATACTTACCTAACCTGTGATAGTCGTGGTCACGTTTGGTCAATCATAGGATCAATCGGCATTAGGCAAGCGTCGCGTTGTGATTTAACCTAATCTCATCATAGTAGCGATGACTTGATTTCTATAATGGAGGCCTGTACCATGCAGACAGGAAAGAGTTTGAATATGTACGTAGACTCAATCAGGATTTACTCATCATCATCTAAGTACTTGCTATTAGCAGTGATAAGTTTCTGCACAGCTATTCATAATGATAAGTAGGTATGCATACAGGTTAGGGTATCTACATCCAGGTTACAAAAATAAAAAACCAAGTCTTATAAATTGTTTCTTTAATGAATTACTATGTACAATCAATATTCGTGGCAGGTAACTGTGGTTAGTTAATGTTATACCTACCTTTTATACATTACAATAGGGTTTGTTGTTCTTTAATCAATATTTACATAACATTTTCCTAAAACTAAATAACGCTTATGAACAACTTTAGCGAAATATAAAGACAATTGTAAGATTGAATTTTATGGAGTAACAAAAGTATCGTTCTATGAAGCATATTGAAAGCAATTGTAGATAAATTGGAAATAAAGGACTGTTTCTAGACCTTAGTAACTATGTTATTTGTTATCCAATATACCTATGTACTATGTATTTACAAGAAAGTTTATACAATATACTTTGATATGCCTTTTTATGATTAAACTGTAAATGTAATTTCGTTGGCCAAGAGAGGGTCAATGTAATGTCATATTTTTATTATTTTTCATTTTGGAAGAATACGATAAAAATCATAATTTTTATGCTTATTTATTATATTTATTTTACATGCTTAGTAAATAAAAAAACTAGGAAAAATTAATTTGTGATGTGAAATCACCAAGTTTGCATATTCTAGTTTTTTGCAGTATAATTTTTTTTTCGTAGCATTGGTATAGCGTTTTTTTATGCATTATTTGTTTGAAAAGTTACAAATAGTTATTGTGCCAAAAATCCATTAAAGTGTCTATTCTTTTTTTTCAAACTTACGACATGTGCAGGTTGCACGTTGATTGACCAGACTGAAGTTAGTATAAGGCGGTGCGCAGAGTGATTTTAAAACTAAATGGCGAGAAGTGTGGTAGAGAGAAAGCATGGTATGCGTAAAAGCAGAAGTGCCTACTTTTAGGACGACCACCATTAATTACGTGTGAGATAGATTAAAAAAACGTTTTTATTAATATTTGCATTTGACGACTGGGGTAGTTGAGCAGCCGTGTAACACAAGGAGGTTAGTTGCTAGGTATAAAACAATTTAAAAGTGCTAATTTGCTACCGAAATCGACCATCACACATATTGGCTTACTTTCGTTCTTAGATCCGTATGTCCCTGGGCCCATCACATAATATTGTACGCTTTCAATTAAAACTGTTACAAATTCTTACACCAGTTTTGTATCTAATTTATACTTAGATACAGGTGGTACGTAACATAACCACAAAATTTACAATTTTATGAAAATTAATTAAATTTTTAAAGTTGAAACATCGAAATGATTGACAAATAGATAATTCTATGTTTATCAAATATCAAATAAACCTGTTCATTTACAAGTCATATTTACGTATTATTTTTAAGACATACTTTTAGACTTATTCTATCACAATTCCCAAACTTAGGCAACTAACATCATGTTTAAGAATTATTCAAAAGTATCTTATGCAATTGTTATATTTACATCATATTGCGTTTACGTCTATGAAGACAAAACATAGTATTTACTTACCAAAAATCAAATGTTGGTACTTTTATTTTACGGACCAAATTCCGGTTTTCCGCGTAAGTACACGCCCTAAGCGGAAAACTCTTTTGTCAAAGTAAACCCCCGTTTGATATTAAATTGACGTCGATATTATAAAAATAAAATATAACTTATCATCTCGTACCCTGTATTGGCAATTTGTTATAATTTCTACGTACGCATAAAATAAATGTCTCAAGGCTTTGAAGCAGTAAATTTTTAAAGTACGGCAACCCTGATATTAGAGCGAGAGTGGGGAGAGGCAATGCTTGATGGCCGCTGGACCCCGTGGATTCCGCAGTTGGCAGCCAGTTGTTGTCGAGAACTGACTGTTCGAGCACATTTTGCATTGTGTCTACAAAGAAAAAATGTTTGTTTTGTATTACCAGATAAAAATTCAAATACCTATTTACCTTTGATTTATACATTAATTAAGGTTGAATATAGACGGCATCAAACGTCGTATTATTAGATTTATGTTATTCAAATGGAAATTATTGTGTTAAACAATTTATTCTAATAAAAAAACAAGTTAATAAGAAAAAAAAATTACCATATGTCGTGACATCAGGAGTGTAGAATTTTTGTTCAGCTGGTTGGAGGGGCACCACGAATCCTAAGAAAACAAATGATTAAAGGGTTAAAGCCAACATTGTCTTTACTAATAAAGATTTAACTTTATATTTTATGATAACTTTATTTTTGGTGTCAAATAAACGTTTCCTCGACCCGTTTTTTGTTCTGCAAAGAGTTGGAAAGCGGATTTTTAACACATCGTTTTGCAGATCACTGTGATTAAATTGATATAATACTACCCAGACACCGAACAAACACTAAACACAAAGCAGAGTGGGAATCGAACCCTCCGCCTTTGACGTATAAAGTCAAATTACAAACATTCCGATGTCTTTTTCGTACTAAGAAGAGGTAATATTTGCTGTTTTTTAGCTTTTCTTATTAATACTGTCCACCTGGGAAAGACAAGTTGCTACGAGCTTAGTAGAGTGCTACGACGCTGTAGTCACTAGCCTGTGTGCTACGAATCTACAACGCCTGATACCTCGTAGTACTCGTACATACGAGCTACGCTATTCATTGTGGTATTAATTTCACTGGTTCGAAGCTTGTTTCTCTTACTTATACCGAAATGCTATTTCGGTACTGCTAAGCGTTTAACACTTGTTAACTTAAGGAGTTGGTCAAATATCATGCTTATTCTTTCGAACTTTATGACAGACACATAAATATTTTTGGATGTATTTCCAAAACAAAAGAATTTGAGTTTTCGAGCATAATGAGTATAAAAACGTTACCTCGTATCTAAAGTTTCTTATGTCTTTATTTCGTCGTGTACGTACTTAAATTTACTGAAACTCAAAAATAAATAGAATGTAGTTTAACTTACTGGGTGGGAAATATTCTGTAGTGGTCGGCGCCGGCGTTGTTGTCGTCGTCGTTGTGGTTGTTGTAGTTGTTGTTGTTGTCGTGGTAGTCGTTGTTGTTGTTATTTTTATTTCTGTGAAAGTCCAAATAGATTTTGGATATTTTTGACGTATCTTTAATTAAATCCAGATATCAAAATAAGGGATGTCTAATAGAGATCATGGTTAAAATGATCTAAATTTTTACAGAGAAATACACAACATTTCAACCAGGTCTTCTATAAAACATTCTGAATATCGTTGGTTTTATAACTTTTGACAATATGTACATATTATATGTTTTTCGACTCTATTCTAAAGTACAATTTGGTAACGTCATATAGGACAAATTTTGTTCAGAATGGTTGATAGAACACCGACCAAATTATTTACTATTTACGGATGTAAATGTTTAAAATGATGGCATTTTACACATTATGGAACCATTATAATAACCAGAGCTAGTGATTAACAGAACCAAAGAAGGAACAACATGTACAGTTGCCTGCAAAATGTATACCTACTCATCAGTACTTTTTGGTATGGAAGGTATGGTAAAATGTATAAATTTTTTACATGTGACTTTACTTAAATATTTTTCTGTAAATTTTTAACACTGAATAAATACTTTATTATTATTTTTAATAGCACCCAGACGCTGAATAAACCTTAAAATAGTTTAGTGTTTATCGCGCAAATCCTTATGTGAAGTTTGAGTGGGAATCGACCCTTTGAACTTTGGCGTTTAAGTCAAAATAAAAACGTTAGATTCATATCCAATTAAATATATATTAGAGCAATATTACCTCCAAAAACATGCTTACTTTACATAACATAATACTTTTTTAATAACGTTCGTTTCCGTTACCGGTATCTTATAAGTATTTTCCAAGAATTACTTTTATGAGTAAAACGTAATGGATGTTTTTTATTTCCTTAATCTAAAAGATGGGTATAAATAAAATGATGCGAAATTATTTGAACAAGAACCTTATTTTATTTCTTGGTAACTTTGTGATTCACATCTCCTAGCAAATATACTAATTTCGTTCAGATGAGAAACTATTTTGGGTACTGATTTAAGCTAGAAGCCTAAATCAGTACCCAAATAATATAGTTTATCCATAACGAAGTTATAAGGGTTCAAAAATTTTTTTTTTTTCGGATTTGGCGGTGGCGATAGAAATTTTTTTTAGGGCCGAAACAGTAAACTCTATAGATTTGAATTGCTCTCTGGGGGGCAATTCTCGAGTAGTCGACATTGAAGTCGCATTTAGAGATTACATACATTCATCCATACAAATCTCTAATTCGACTTCAATGTCGAGCGCTCGAGAATTAGCGCCTATGCCAAGCATTTGTATGTTTGTTCAGAGTCTGGGGTTATTTATCTATTTAACTGAAACCATAAGCTCTAATGCCTGATCACGTACTTAACATTCTTTGGAGTTAAGTTCATTTATGCGATGTATGATTACATATTTATCTATTCTTACCATAAAGTCTTATCGTTCCCTCAGCTTTGCCCACAGTGTTGGTAGAGACGCATGTGTACGTGCCACTGTCTTCGGTGTTGAAGTCCGATATGGTTAGAGCTATTCTGGTCTGATATGGGGAAACACGCTCTTCTGCTATCTCATACTTTTCACTGAAAATTAAATTAAAATATGTAATTGAAGGCTTTAAATAACAATCATCAATACTGCGGTTTTGGATTTTCGATGTTTTAGTATGAAAATAAATTTAAAAAACACTTGCTGCGGTTTACTTGTGGGAATAGAAAAAAAAACCTATCATGTTAGGGTGGATTGTATGTTCATCTAGGGGGCAATTCTTGTACATTTGACATTGAAGTCAAATTAAAGATTTGCTTGGACGAATGTATGAAATCTTTAAATTCGACTTCAATATCGAGTGACCGAGTGTTGCTCCCCTGATTCGATTACTGCTACAGATTTTTTTTTATTTTTCATTACCGATAGTTTTGGTTACAGTTCTTAACATAACGGACCTAAAATATGTAAGTAGGAATTTAACACGGAACTTACCCAGATAATATCATTTCTTCACCTCCCTTGAGCCAATAGTTGATGGCTTGTGGGTAAGCCTCTACGAAGCATTCAAGCCGCGTATGGGAGCTGGTGGGCACACCAATTACCTTAGTAGATACCACTATTGAAGGTGGAACTGTGAACAAGTTGGAAATTTAGTTTCTTAACCCGGCGTTCGCACAGTTGGGTCTATTTGACCCGAGCAGTTTTCAAATAAGCGTGTTTCTTAGAATTTGTGTGCAACATTGCCAAACTTCTCAGTAGCTGGAGCTAACGGTCCGCACTTAGTGCTGGATATCGCCAATTAGTCGTTTTGCGGCCGCAGCGGGTGATAGACACGGTCAAACGCGACAAAGGTAAATATGACCCAACCATACTATTCGTGTCGTAATTTTTCGCCGTTTTAAAAAAAAAATTTTGGTTTTATAATATTGTTTATTTTGTTATTTTCAGAAATTTTACAAATATGGATCGCGAAGAACGTAAACTACAGCGAATTTTTAGTATTTCGCAAAAATCCGACTCCGAATACGAAAATACATCTGCAGTGAGCGTGCAATATTGTACTGCCGAGATTGCGCAGATGATAAGGATACCATGACTGACGTATAAGACTGATACAAATGGTGTTATAGTATAAGTCTATTAATTACTTGATTACCATGTAACAAATTAGTTTATATTATAGAAAAAAGTTTTTTTTGTTAAAATTTTATTACTTTAAGACAGAGGTTGTCAATTTTGTTATTTATTTGTGATACTTTTATAAAAAAGTCATTAAAAAGATAGTTTCATATCATGTTGTTTTTTTTTCTACTCAAAACCTATAACGATGATCGTATTATACAGATAGTACAACCACAAATCAAATTAATTTAAACTTTTGTAATTATGGCGTTTTCTTATACGGGTCCTGTCGACCCAACCCTACTGTCGTTGTTACATATTTTGACTGTGCTGGCGCCGGGTTAAACTAACTTAAATAACAGAAAATAGAAAAAATCTTTATTCAAGTTAGGTCCATACAGAACACTTATGAATGTCAAAACATAATAACTATAATCTACCACTGCACACTGGTTCGGACGTATAAGTAATTAAAAATTTCCAAGTATTACGTCTCACAACACTTTAATTTGCTAATGATTTCCTTAATACTAAATATATTTTTTTAATTGTTATCTTTTCTTTATAAACTGTCCCTCCCAATAATTGTCCAGCAGTGCCGTGTATTTTATTATGCTGTGTTGTGTTGAGGCATCCAGCATAAATGGCCCTCACTCAGCTTATGTCACGACCATTAAGTGAATACCTACTCAATATCATTCTTCAAGTCACCAAGCAAAACATTTTTGGTTACTTTTAGTTCGTTTTTCAATCTAAAAGTTACCCTTAAAAGTCTTATGGGTTCAAAGAAGAATTTCCCACACGTTCGTGTATCAAATGTTAAATGATAAAGGATTTTTTTATTTCAAAATACTTACAATTGACACTAAGCATGATCCTCTTGCTGACTGACGGAGGGACGTCATTGGAGGCGATGCAGAGGTACGCGCCCATCTGACGGCGCTCCACCTTCGTCAAATTCAGGTTTGGACCCATGTACATGTCCACTGTGCAAAAGAGAAAGATTGTGTTACATTTCTTGCAAACTAGGTCTTTTAAAGGTCCGATCTGTCAACCTATGTTATTTAAATATTGATCGGAATAATGTTATTATGTTTATTTAAATATTGATCGGAATAATGGAAAGCGTAGGAGGCTCTCAAAGTCACAAACGGCTAAGAAGATAAAAAATGGGACTACAAACGACTATAGTCCGAGGCAAGAAAGTGTAATTATGACCTTGGGTGCGCAGAAACCAATTTTAATGGAAAGTCTTATTTTTTACAAGTGCGCAAAATAACGGTCATCGCTATACTTTCGTGCCTCCAGCTATACGATGGGGTTTTTAAATTATAATACAAAGTGCAATATTCCACCAAGAGATAAGTGTGATGAGTGACCTAAAAATAATAAAAAATATTAAATATTGTATAACTTCAAGATTGCGGATTTTGTATAAGAATTACAATTTTAAATGGAAATGCAATTCCCAACCAAATTTTACTTCAATTACTAATTTTGTGACGTCGTCGTAAATAAGTATACAAGTATTGACAGATAGCAGAAAAAGTTAGACAATACGAAAAATAGTAAAGTATTTTTATGTTACCGTAAGTATTTTTATTATTTGTTTGCTTTAAAATCCAATATTAGCTACAAATATAATGACCATTACACATTCATATAACGTAAAAAGTTAAATCACATAAAAATAACATAATTATGCAAGAATAACACCAAACCTCACTCTCTATTATATAACAAAGGTTTCAACTAGATTCCTAACAGAATACTGCTAAAATTTTTATTTTTGCACCGCACCGTTTAAATTTGTGATGTTTTGAATGTTTTTTATAATTTTGGGCAGGCCCATGCTTAAATTAATCCCGTCAAATATATCATTCTTCTGACCACATATAATTTAACCCTAAATGTTTCCAACGGTCGAAGTTGCCTTATATGAATATTCATAAAATAATTGTTTTCCGTGGAGTGCCGGATGAAATTAGGGGACCTCGGAAGTTTTTATAAATGCTTCTGACACAGTTACAATTTATGATACCACGCTGTGGGGTTCCTTTATACTAAGAGATATTAGTTTATTTCTTCTTGCGATATTATATACGATAAAAACAAGTAAATCTCTTAATAGGAAATATGTAAACATGATTTTAATATCTTAACGAATGCAAAGATTCGGCTAATGTCGTTTGTACTTAAATGACTAATTGTTTTCCCAACTACTATAATTAGGCACTAGAAGTAATGAGCACTTAACACCATAATAACATAAACCAGTTAAAACTCAAAATAATAATGAGTGGGATAGCTTAGTAACCCCATAAAGCTTTTATTAATGTTTCATAAAGATTAAATTCCAGCTTTTCATAAGATATTCGCTCCCAGCCATTTCAGCTTATGAAGAAACAGCATTACGAAGACTGCAGCAACTAGTGATGTACCGAGTGGCGATATTTTGGTTCTGCGAATATTTTAGTTATTCACATAACTGTTGATATTAATTTGAGACATTACTTAACATCAAACCGAAAGGTTAATGCGAAAATTGATCAAAATTGTCAAATTCGAAATCTGATATATCCGAATATTTCAGCCTTATATTTATTTATATTTTTTACAGTGCATTATTTTTTGTTTATTCTGAAATATGGAAAAATAAGAACGAATATTTCTGAACTATTAAAAAATTTAGGATACTATTTCAAAACCCTTAGTGGGTGAAAGCGACTCGCATTAACTTTCTTTTGTGCATAAAATATATATTAATTAGAGCAACACGGATCTTTTTTAGATCCATATTATTCATATTATTTATTGATAATTGTAACAGAACTTTTTTTATGTGATAGGTGGTAGAAGCAAAAAGATCACTTATCTTCTTCTAGACTATTTACAGAGATACATTCTATAGATAACGACCAGGCATAAAGCTTAGCCGTAAAATCAAACCCATGCGCGATGTAAAACGGTCAACGGCATCTATTGTTAGTGTGAGGAAGTAATGTTTTTAAACGTAGAGTGGGCCACTAGTAAATTAAAAAAGTGTTTATTTTTAGAATTCGATTTTTTAATAAGAATTATATTATTCAAGTCAGTAGCTTTACTTCGCACATCCCTAATCCCGGCTAAGAGGTATATCCGCCCATAACTTTACCCGTGTGTTGGTAACAATATCCTTAGCAAAGTATTCTATTACCCAAACTGACTTTACACTTTATGTGGACTTTGGCTCTTTTCAACCCGCGACTAGTTAAAGTGGATAAAGTTTGAGCTCGCACTATCTTACTATACAATATTTTTAATTGTATTAAGATTACTAGTGGCCCGCCCTCACTTCGCTTCGGGACCGTAATTCAGAAATGAACCAATAGATGGCGCTGTGTCCAATTACATTGCGCAAACGTTTCGTGTTTTCGGTATAGCTCTATTAAAGATTATTTGCAGGCCATAAATAAAGGCGCAAGTAGCGACTAACTAAAGTAGTGCCCTAGTGTTTCACGCACTAAATTGCAGTCACCCTTTTAGATAAAGAAAAAAAAATTTGAAGTTAAGACTGGTTTATGTACAACTAGCGGCCGCCCGCGACTTCGTCCGCGTGGAAAAGTAACTTTTTACCCCCCTTTTAACCTCTTACAACCCTCTTTTCGCAATAAAGAGTAGCCTATGTTCTTTCTCAGGGTCTAGATCATCTGTATACCAAATTTCATTTAAATCCGTTCAGTAGTTTTGGCGTGAAAGAGTAACAGACAGACAGACAGACAGACAGACAGACAGACAGAGTTACTTTCGCATTTATAATATTAGTTAGGATAAATAGATAACTATAACTATTAACTAGTTGTGTTAATAAGTTACATATTAATATTTTTTCTTCATCACGATTGTACTGTTGTCAATATTGCATGCCGTTGTCACCTCTAAGTAAGATTTCGTTTAAAATTGTTTGTTGTATCATTTTACTGTATCTTGCACTGATGTAAATCTTCTTAGTGATCTAATAAATAAATAATTAAACAGTCATCTTAAAAAAATGGAACTAATACCTTTCCGAAGTTCACCGACTTCGTTCCTCAACTGTATATTAGTGCCATCTTCCCTCCTCCATAGGATGCGTGGGAGTGGCCTCCCATCAGCCTTGCACGAGAGGCTGACGTCCTGTCCCTCTCTGGACACAACGTCTCCGCTGGTACCCTCGTCCACTATATTTGGAGGCACTGAAACAAAAAATACATTAAGTCAATTATAATACCTCTGGAGTTATGTACGCACAGCCACACATCAAAGTATACAAAACTCGCAAATTTCTTCAATCAACTCTCATCTTACTGTCATACACATTAGGTTGAATATCAGTCATCTGCCTGTACTGCCTTCGCGAGCTACGAATCAGTAAATGGCGTGAAACCGGGAATGACTTAGACCAGTGCAGTGGAGGAGTTTTGTTTTTTATGTGTAAGCAATTGCCGCCGCCTATGGACACCTGCAACACCAGTGGAGTCAAAAGTGCGCTGCCAACCTAATATCCCCTCCCCCCGGGTGGGCCTCTGGTACCCTCACTCACTCGGCGAAACACAGCACAGGTGCTGCTTCACGCCGGTTTTCTATGAGGCAATGGTATCTCTCCGGCCGAATCATGAAGAAGCGTGTCTTTCCCACGGTTTTAAACCATGACTGACTTCAGTCAAACTACATTAGTAGTAGTAGAAAGGGGGAAACGTTGAAACATGGACAACGCATTAACATTATTGTACAGTCGCGCAATATAATTGCCCCACAATATACCTAATTTTGATTTGATGCCTATCGATCATAATTGGGACTCGGTTTCATTATGATCAATTCCCGCCTGGATTAGCGAGGGCGATGAATCAAATATGCTTTATTGAACTGTCAATTGCTTAATTTTTGGCTCATTATTTCAGTCACAGATATGGTTGGTAATTACCATGCAACAAAACATCAATGTTGATACAGAGATTTTGTGCTCAATATAATAAACTCCCCAATCAGCCATCAAAGCATGATACCATTTCGTAGTGCATAATTGTGTGTGCAGACAAAAGTACTCTCTATTAAAAATTCGAAACATAATATTTTTGATCGAACCCAGGAACCCGAGATCACGCCTTAGACCAACGGGATGAATTAACTAGGATCATTATGCACATTGCAGCCAATAGACGTCCACTGCTAGACATAGGCCTCCCTCCAATGTTTTCCGTACAGATCTGTCCTGTACCACCCGTATAAAAGGGACTCCCACGACCTTCACTAGATCGTCGGTCCACCTTGTGGGGGACCTTGCCACGGTTGCGACCTCCTAGTACGCGGCCTCCACTCACTAACTAGCATATTCGGTATTTATTTGTAGGATTCCAACGCATTGTTTTCACATGATCTTGTATCATTGAACATGTAAAATGCAAGCTATGTTTTGCTGTCATGGCGAGCTTTACATACATCCCACTCATTATAAATGTAAAAAAAAAATACAAAAACAATTTAAAATACTTCGAGTTCAATGCATTTGAATGATATCGGGCTGACATTTCAAACACGACATGGTACAATAAAATTTATTTTAAATCGAAAATACTCTGGAGTATTGATATCAACTTCGAATCAAATCACCCTTTATTGTGTATTCCTTTAGGGGATTAATTTCAATAATATATAAAACACCTTTTCTAAAAAATCTGTTAAAGAATATTTACCCAAAAAGACTTACAGGTAAGATTAGATTATTATATTATGTGTTTGTATCCGACAGAGAACTAGAGTCACCGACATAGCCCACCGAATTAGCAAACTGAAGTGGCAGTGGGCTGGTCACATTAGCCGGAGAACTGACAACCGTTGGAGCCATAAAGTCCTTGAGTGGAGACCGAAAATCGGGAGCGGTGGCGTGCATTGGGGGGACCTATGTCCAGCAGTGGACGAGCGTGGGTTGCTGATGGATGGATGGATTATGTATTTGATTATTATGAAGGTTCGCTGGAGGGATGAAATTGAGAAAGATCTGTGTGGACTCCAGGCTGATGACAGGCAAGATGTGGCGCAGGACCGACCTAGATGGACTAGATCTTATTATCGGAGTCCATATCCCAATTGGGGTCGCTGCGCCAACCTAGTTAGTTAGTTATTTTATTATATCAACAACGCATAAAAATCTTTCAATTAATTTAATAGACAATCTACCATTGAAAACGTATTTCCATAGAAAAACAATGTTTAATTTTGTTCCTATCAAGTCATAATTTTTTAGCCTCAGTTTGTAGAAACAGAAAGCATAAATAATGCGTAATCAAATTCAAGTCTAATTTTTATCTTAATTTTTTGTGGAACCCACCCCAATGGAGGCGATTTATGTACCAGACGACTGTACCTCCATTTTGCCGGCATAAATTTTACCTGAAAATAAAGCTACTTTATTCGCATTTTTCCCTGTTCATTGGATTGGATTTAACCATAAATCTTACGATACGGATCTTTAATAACTATTTGCTGCGAAATTTAAATTAATTACCCTTTCCGAATGCCGAATTAAGTAACATTTTTATTACGTTATTAATATGAAAGTATGAATTTTGCCAGTAGCTCGACATAATGTTTGTCACTGAACTGTCATTCATTGCTGATATAAAAATAGGGATGGAGAAAAAATTTCACGAGGCCGCGCGTGCTGTGTTATCTAGACTATTGCCTCACACGTACAAAATGTTCGTTGTACTGTTTTCGTAACCCTAAGGTTTGGAAGACAAAGTCGCCCTAGTCAAAATATTCACGCAACATCTGATACATTGACCTGACTCCGTACTAAGTAGCTTAAGCACTTGTGTTACAGATATCAGACAACAGAGGCATATTATATAATGTATATTTTTTTATACTGTGGCAGCATTAACAAAATAATTTGCTCGTGTCACATTTAATATAGTTTACGAATGCAAATTAGTTGGAATCGAAATATTCGTATCATTAATAGAGCTTGCTCCCCATTTCACTGATTGACATATTATCTTCAGCGAGATATAATCATTAATCAGATTCCAACTTAATTTCGTTCCCGAATGGAAGTTTACAAGGCTCGTTAAAAATATCAGACGGCCATTACTGCAGCATGTGTGTCACATGGTAATTTGTAGCATTTTGTCATCGTAAGTTTATATATTGTGTCCACGTGTTCACATATTTTAATTTGTTACTTTAAAAAGATAATACTTTCAGTCTCACGCGCAAATTATAATAAATATTAAATAATTGTAATTCAAATAAATAATACAATAAAATAAGCTTCATTGCAGTAAATAATTAATATATTTAGCTGGGGCCTCCCAGAAAGTAATCAAATGATACTTGTGTAGGGAAAGCCTAACTCTTCCTCCAAAATCTTAACAATATTGATTTACTACAAAAGTTTTTATCATAACATGCATAATAAGCGATTACGTGAAAGCGAAAAGCGAAAAAATTGTTTTCCGCAGTATCTCGGTGTAAGACACTCCAGCTTGCAACAAGTTGCATGCTTATTATTATTGTATTCCCCGTGCTCCGAAGACGACCTACCCCCTGAAATAACAAGCAAAATCCAACACTGTGGCTTGTCAGTCGGTTACATACATTTTCTCTCATTCTATAGTTAGAACTACACCCAGTGGCACACGATTAATAGTACCGAGGTAGCAACCGTTCAAGGGAAAAACCTGGTTAATAAATAAGCAGATTCCCTAGGGAACACGAAACTGATCTCAGATGGGCACGTAGCTTAATAGGCCAGCACTCACGTACACAGTTTGTTGTGTGCCTATTACATCGACCGTTACGTTCGCCCGGTGATTTACCGACGGCGCGCTTGGTCCGTGCGCACAGACCGTTTCGCTAGTTCATAGATAAGCTGCGTTTGGTAACGTTTTTCATTCAAAGTTATCTATGTAAAACGAAATGGTTTGGTTATCAAAAGGATTTGGTAGGAAATCAAATGTAAATTTTGCTTATTTTTTTTAGGAATTGGACGTGTACTAGGTATCCGTGTCAGACCCTGGACAGTCACATGCTTAGTTTCCTACCTATTCTCCTATTACAATTCTGAACTTTATCAGCCTGTTCAGTTGCAGTCCACATTGCACTTCTATACACTACTACCACCAACTGATTCTCATCTTATACGTCATTCATCTTTTTTTTAATAGCCCGACATTTGGCCTCAATTTCGCCTGCCTGATCTGGTAATCATGATGTGTCCGAGGGCGGAGCATGTCCATCTAGTAGCAGCCTATTGACTATTCTCTTGAAAACTCCTTAGTTATAACATATCTTCGAAGATGCCCTTTGTTCCTGGGCAGCAGCTGCACGTATGATAGACCTGAAGCAGGCTATCCGTCTAACGTAGTTGTAAAGATATAATTGAACGATACGATAAAAAAAATCATTTCAATTTGTGAGTGCAGCCTTTTAAACATTATTTTATTTTACGACTGCTTTATATCATCGAAATTTTCATTGTCACCAAAATTTTTCAAAATAAACTGACTAGTAAATTGAAATAGAAACGCATAAATAATTCAACATCATTTAATATTGAAAATCAATTGTGGTTATCTAGTTTCCTGACATGAACAATGTGGCTGGAGTTTAATTGTTATTTGGAATTGTCATTTGGTTAAATAATAGTACGAGTATTCATACTGAAACCAATTAGCTTTTGTTTCGATTTGTTTAATTACTGAAATAATTTCAGTTTGCGTAGTACATAGAAATTAATGTATGTCATGTTAGGTGTAATTAAATATAATTGATGTTGATGCTACCTACCTAACTAACTAACTAGGCCGGTCCAGCAACTCAAAGTGAGCCTTGACCTCCAATAATAAGAGCCAATTCAGCTTAAGGATCTTTTTGTATGCACAGGGATTTTACATTCTGCAATTTAAGAACTAGGCTTACCCTAAGATTACCTTAGTACTAAAACACTTACACGTAATACTTTTGCCCGATCTCAAAAACAGGGACCCCAAGCGTTAACACACATTAATAGGAAGTAGTTGTCTTCAATTCTAATGCTTAACCTCGTAAGGCCTAGACAGCAGACACACTAGAGAAGGCTTTTGGGTCTCACGCGACGTTAAATAGTACCACTTAAAAACCTTCTTTCACAAACGATCACGCTGGCCCATTCATGCTGAAGCTCTCTCACGGTTTTTTGGCTCTTCGATCACGAAAGTTAGTATACTTATAGGTATTACCTATATCGCAACAATTAAAAATTCGCATGTATGTACATTTGAGTTTGTTATGGCCTTTATTGCGGTAATTTTTCGGCTGGTTGCCAAGAAAATATCTGGAAACGGCTCAATAGTATAATTATGTAGCCAAATGTGTTCCCGCACTCTCGCCAAGCTGAGATAACTTCTGCCCGGTTGGATATTTTTCGTAACCCGCTTAGGTATTTCAGTTATTTTGGCTAATTTACTCGACTTTACATTTAGGAGATAACATCTAATGTTGTGAATAAACGTTGCGAGATTTTTTATTGAGTTAAATTTTAAGCGCGTCTTTTAAGGACGTTAAGGTGGGCAGCGCACTTGTTAATCTACTGGTGTTGCAGGTGTCTATGGGCGGTGGCAATCGCTTACTCATCAGGTGATCCGTCTGGTTGTCGGCTTCCTACCACATAAAAAAAAGATTTTAAGGTAAGTATATGCAGTAGTTCACTACTGCCCGATGGCTAATTGGCCAATGTGCACCAAATATAGTCTACGGCACGAAACAGAGGTTATGACCTTGAGTGCGCAGAAATCAATTTTCATAGAAAGTCTTCTTTTTTACAAATGCGCAAAATAACAGTCATCACCATACTTTTGTGCCGCCAGCTGTACCTGAGGCACTGAGATGTGAAGGTTCCCGATTCAAAACAATTTTTAAATTATAATAAGCTAGTGACCCGCCTTCACTTCGTTTCGGGGCAGTAGTTCCACTGCCTGCCAATAGATGGCGCTGGGTGTCGATTGGAACGCACTAGTGTTTCACCTTTTGGTTTTGTATATAAGGTTTGTCGATGTCTATGGAGTTATAAATAGTGTAGATATATATTAGATAGATAATAAGGCAATGGAGGCCATTAGGGGTGGTCTTTGCCCAGCAGTGGGACAATACGAGCCAATATGATCTTTATGCTTAGGCGCTATTCGATAATTTTTATTTAATTGCTTTACATTGCCACCATTGCGTCTTCTCGAGTGGAAGCCGTGGGGAAATAAACGCCCTCAAGGAAGACCACAGATACGCTGGAAGGACGACGTGAAAAGAGTGGCTGGCTCAAACTGGATGCAAAGAGCGCAATTCCGGAAGAAATGGAAAATGCTGAAGGAGGAAAGCACACAGACGGATAATTAAAATGAACGTAAAATAATGATCCTTTTTATTTTTATTTATTTATTTATTTCAATATCACCTATTTATTTATTTTCAATATCACCGCTGAAGTTCTATTTAAAATATTGAGACACCGCGTCGCGTGCTAAACAGAGTACCACAGGTAGTTACATGGGCGTATATCTCAGTATAGTTCGCCATGTAAGGCGAGTGCGGCAGTTTATGTATTCCTACTAACCTAATCCTTCAAACGCAATAGCACGGAATAACAGGCGAATAGAATATAGAATAAAATACTCCGTGGCCGGGATACAATGTAAATTAAGCCGCTGGTTTAACTAGGTCAGAGATTACCAACCTTTGATGCGAAGCAAATAAAAAAATCTCTGATAAAATTACTTTTTACAAATATTACAGTCAATGTCAAAACTACGAGTAGGTAAGGTAAAGACAAAGTTTGTTTATGAAAAGCTAGAGCTTAAAAATTGTTAAAAATAGATCCAGTTTACTTGCTAACTATTGATTTAAATTGTCGTTGCTAGCTGTGCGTTACCAATCGCCTTAATAAGCCGTTTCTAGTTATACTCTTTTAACAATTGTTTATAATTTAATAATTGTTTTTGTTAGGAATAATAATTGATGTGTAGAACGTACATCAGCTAGATGAGTATAATAATAAAAGATACAAAATAAGGCAGTGGAGCTGGAAAGTGATATAAGGTGTATGCTTTGAGTTGAATTTTAATCATACTCGTACTTTATCATTTTATGTTTACCTAATAAATCTAATTGTACTTAGGCTTTAATTTAATATTCATATTCAACTTCACATAGCTGTAGTTTCTGCCATAAATAATTTCTGATATTTGGCCTTTTGAAATATAGTTTGGTAACTATTTACCCCTGAACATTTTTCCTTCAGATTTCCTTACTGGGTTCTTTCTTATCGCTAGAATGTGCGCCATTTGTTCTTCATCTCTGAACAAGACTATATTTATTCTGCGATTCTTTTTCAGTATTGATTGTGAGAAAAGGAAATAGAAAGCCTTTCGTTGTATTTAAATTGGTTAGAAGTAAAGTTTCACTTTCAATAATACAGCGTAATACAGGTGAATAACTTAATTGAACGAGTAGGACAAATATTGAACCATAGCACGGTGATTTCTCAAATTCAAGGGAAATTATTCAGCACTTAAAAAAAGTTAAATAAAAAGTCTTTGTTAGTCCGCAATATCATGAACATTTCCTTTTAGATTTACGTTGGACCAACTTTAATAGATTAATTAAATCTATATTTTGAAATATTGTCTGTCTGGTGACCCGTTTAGCTCAGTGCTTTGAGCGCCAGTTGAGAAGCAAGGGTCGCTAGTTTTGATTCCCGCTAGCTAGAAATGTTTGTTGAAGAAACAGTAATCTGTGCTGAATCTGCGTGTTTGTGGTATTTCGTTTTTATAGCAGGGACAATATTAGTTAAGGACCAGGACAATGCATGTTGTGTTGTACTTAGTGGGAGTTAACACGTGTGAAAAATCCGCTAGCTGCCGTACTATTATACAGAGGTCCAACTTCAACATCATTGGTTGTTTAGTGACATTTTGACATCTAATTTTTATTTTTGGTATAGCAATTCTTTGCAATTTATTCTTAAGTAAATATTGCACTTAAAAAATCCTCGGAGGGTTCGGGTGGGTCACAACCTTTCACAGACCGGGCAGATATGCTATCCACTTTACACCATCCGAACTCCTTATTAAGCCGACGAATTTTGTACTCGCCATGAGCTGACGATAGTCTCATCAATATTGTAGGTATACATTACAATATCCAGTGGAAACATTATTGCAAATATTTGACCACTAGTTAAGATGAAACTGCTAAACGAATGATTTTTTTTCAGACATCAAAAACAACTAATCACCGTGAAGACGGACCTCAGCTCTACAGTACGCCATCTAGCGGATTTTTCACACGCGATAGCCCCTATCGAGAGAATACAGCTTGCATTGTCATAAAATCTTAGTTAGTATGTTCTCAAACAACTTGGGACTAGGGTCCCTAACTAAGAATTTTAAAAGACGAAAAAAAAATTCTACGCTACTCACCTAAAACATCGACACAACCAATCTGCTTCTTCATAGTGCTGGTATTAATTTGGCACATGTAGCAGCCCCGGTCTTCCACCTTCAGAGGGCGTATGTGGAGCTGCCAGGACCTGGGCGAGTCGTTCGTCACCGCATACCTGGAGCTGTGCGTCACTAGACGCGTGTGGAGGGTTAGGATCGTCTGGTCGTCAGCGCGGATCCACGCCACCTGGAGAAGAGAGAAAAAAATTAAGGACAGCGCTATAAAAATGTATTTGATGGTTCTATCATAGCATAACCTCAGCCCAGTATCTGATCCTGAGCTGCTCAAATCCTAGTAGTAATGTAGGTGCTACTTATTTCAGGACCGGAATCTTTGGCAAAAAAGAAAGGAGGTCTGACGATGGGGGTGTCTCCTATCACGCCCATATTAAAAAAGTAAGTTTTCTAAATTGACCCGACCTGGTATCAAACCCAGGTCCTTCCGCACTGTGGCGTCATATCCTAGCCACTCCACCAAAAGAAAAACATATTGAATATCGATATATTTTTTTTCGATAACAGCAGTACCAACGTAATAGAATTTTCTGTCATGAAACCATATTCACAAAGAAAAGAAAAATGGAGACATATTTCTTAGATTTTCAATTCGGAGCACGTCAACCTACAGGTGGTTTGTTGAGTCTTTTAACCCTGATTTGCCACTAAGGCTAAACGGCCTTCACGACTATTGGTTCTGGGCCCGTTTTTAGAGCCTATAGCATTCGCTATTTTTCGATACAATGTTGAAATTTTATGAAATAGTTGGGTTATCATTAACTTTCACTTTGCTACTTATTGGAAATGAAAATCAATGCTCTTACTCAATTTTCTTGCATTCATTTAATACATCTTCGGCGAAACTAAGGCTTTTTGTTATTGGCTTGGCCATCTTGAGAGAATGGACAAGGATTGTCGCTGACACCGTTGTTGGCCGACCTAGGTATCGCTGGAAAGACGTCATGGAAAATTATCTGCGAGAAGTTCAGGCTAAATCACTGGCAACAAGTAGTGTTATTTTAGTGGCGTTCTCATATTTTGGAGGCCAATACTCTGTTGGGGTCGCTGAACCAGCAGAGTACCTAAGTCTTTTTATTTGAAAAAATAATTTGAATCGGACAAAAAAAAGTATTTGCAGTAAATTTCAAAAACAATAGAATTTAACAACACAAGGGTTAAATTAAATGACTAAACAACGAATCCAGCAAGAGAAAGTGAACGAAAAAACGTGAAATAATGAAGTGAATTTTTCCATTAGGCCGGTCAGAAATCAAGTGAAATCACATTACGCTAAACTCGAATGTACTTAAACGAAAAGTGGGAAGCGCTCCAAGACCGTGTTGCTCAATTGGATAACTTCGTTTTTCACGGCTTATTTTAATTTCCTGCAAAAAATCCCTAGAAGTTACAGTTATGATGCTTAAAAATATTGTTGAATCATTGCAGATCGGATATTTTCGTATTCTTGATGCAAAAAAAAATGTTAAAAGTGCCATTTTTTATGCGTAGTTTTCATCATAAACGTCATCCGTAAAATCACAATTAATTATGGAATACTCGTATCAATAGGAGAAAAAATGATATTATAAGAAACACACATTTTATGAAAATATCCATATAAAACGGCTATTTCATACTTACACCCTTATTAACAAGTATATCTAAGTTATTAGGTGAAAGTGCATATTTTACGTTGAACCAGTAAGGCATTTTAGATGACAAACTGCAAATAAGCAAAGAAAATAATAACTGGTTATTCAGCAACGAGTCCCAGTCATAAGTCCACAAGCCATTTCTATTTATGCGTACCCTTATTATGCTCTTCCAGACAGGGTAACCAACAGGTTTAAAAACTATAAACGGACGATACTACTACTGAAGGAAAAAAAAATCTGCTTACTAAACTGACAGATACTTATGTCCTCCTATTAATTTTTGCTTCTTTTGACAGATGCATATTTAAAAATCAGAGCTTTAGCTTTATCCAGCTTTTTGTTCGTTTCGTAGCAGATATATCCATTATGCGGAGCTAAAGCTCTTAAGCGGCCCAAATTGGGAAGCAACTAGGACAAAACGCTCAGTTGATGCATTTTTCATTGAATTATAGTTTGACTGGCCGGATTATATTACCATTTAGTGTAGTAGCCCTAGCTTTTATGCCTTAATAGAGTTGGGGGTTGGATCCCTACTCTGAGCAGACATTGATGAACTTTTATTTTCGTTCAGTATCTGCTTGTGTTATAATTTATTTAAGTATTATAATTGTGTTTCTTCTGTTGTCTGATATCTGTGACACAAGTGCTAAATCTACGTAGTACTGAGTCAGGTCAGTGGGTGTGGGTAAGTGTTATGTGATTTTTTCATCGATAAAATCGAACAAAACCCACATTGGTTTGAACATCAAGCAAAACGTCAGACTATGTCCTGCTTTATCCAGCCGGCTGGTTGCTCTACTCCCAAATGTGTTTGTATTTCGCGATTCCGTTTCTGAGTGTTTTGGGAAATATTCAATCGGCGAAGTCGCGATAACATTAACTTTCGTGATTTTTCCGACCTAAATTGTTATTGCCTGTGACAAATACTTCTGGGGAAGAAACATTTTGTATTACTAATTTAGTGATTATTCGCGGAAAATGGTTCGATCAGCAGACACGTTTTTGCCGTTTATTCTTCGTAGTCTATTGATTGCGAATTCGTACAATAACTTTATCTGATAAAGATCAAATAAAGAAAAGCGTGGAGAGCCACGCTTTGACCTAAGTGGAGAAGAAAGCAGCGTTGTGTTTCGTCGAGTGAGTGAGGTCACCGGAGGCCCAATTGGGAGGAAAGGGTGTTAAAAGTTGGCAGCGTACTCGTGACTCTACTGGTTTTGCGGGTGTCTTTGGGCGGCGGCAATCGCTTACCATCAAGTGATCCGGTTCGTCTGCCACCAATCACATAAAAAAACATACGTTTACAGATTTGAACCTTTCGAAGTTCCGCGTTTTTATCTACTGAGCATTTACTATCCAACTATAGAAAATATCCTCAAAAATGAAGCAAGGAAAAACCCATTGACACACATAAAATTCAACACTAGAGTTATAAAACATGTAAAGTACTACCCGAGTTTAATTCCCGAGGGAAATAAGTATTCGTATCATAAACCACACGGCGTACCATATAAAACAAATAAGCTCTGTATCAACTTGAAAAACCTTTACGATGTACAGGAAACTTATTTCAAACTATGAATTTGTATAGAAACCAAAAATATATTAGGATTTACATTTTTTATTTAGTTCACCGCATTTTACACTGCGTTTGCGTTTATTCTGCCCTCGGGTATTTAAAATAAATATTTTTTTTATTTCTTCGCGCATAGATATTTATATATTTGTCATCAATATTATTTAGTCCATTTATAGGTATATGACTAGTGGCCCGCCCTCACTTCGTTTCGGGACAGTAATTCTGATGTCTACCAATAGATGGCGCTGGGTGCCGATTACAACGCGCTAGTGTTTCGCCTTTTCGGTTTGTTTATAAGATTTGTCAATGTATATGGAGTTTATCTCTTTATTCATAGTATAGAAGATATAGACTTTTGCGAGCGTCATGGTAACAGTGAAAATGACCACTGATGCCAACCACTTACTAACTGAGTGAGTACTAGAATGTACAACATATTAAATCTCGTCGCGTTTAGTCCCGTTTATATGAATTATTTGTACAATGCAACGCGAAAGTTTAAAAACATATATGACCTCTGATGACTGTTATTACAACTAGGCCGCTTGTAAACAAACTATTATAATTGAAAACATTTTCAAAACCGTTGCACCAAGCGCAAAATTCGCCATCGTCGCGATCCCTTTTAATTTGCAACCCTAATTCAGCCATAAAATATATTCTACGGCTACACAAACATAATCTATTCCCTTTTACACCAGAAAAATGAGACGTGAAAGCGAGCCGATTTAAAATTATGATCAGAGCCTGTTAGTATTCCCGTATAAAATGCAAGCTAGATTTCCTTATGGAGAACGAAAAACGCTGATGCGGCTACCTCAGAATAAAGCGATAGTATTCGATCCGCTCCAGCCTTATAAATTTCCAAGATGGGTACCTACCTATGTCTGATCGGGGTTTATGGTAAGCAAGGGGCTGCAGTTTTAACCGGTAACTAAGTGGATGTAGCTAGAGGATTACTGCAGTTGTGCTTGCTTTGAATAAACTATTACAGAATACGATGGCTTTTGTATCTTCCGCAGCATAGATACATACAAGTAGATTAATTTTAACAATGGTAGCTCAGTAGATAAGAGCATGCCAATTTATGGGAGGTCGTGGATTAAATCCAAATATAAACTGGCAGGCAAATGAATGGATGATGATAAACTGGATTTTTCACATCTATGTAGGTGCGTTTATCCACCATTAACTCGGCGCTGAGAGAAAATATCAGGAGGGAACTTGCACTTTAGCTAATTTATGAAACGACGATATAGTTGATCTGGTTCTTCTATTAATGGTTCCGGAGGTCAGACGTCATTCGTTACACTACCAAACTCTTTCTGGGTCTTGGTTAATGCGTACCTAATCCAGGTTCGAAACGACAGTTTCGACTCAACCGGGAATTACACGTTGAGTTAAGATGGAGAGAGAAAATCTATAAGAGGTTGACATAATGATTGCACAGCATTAGAACATTTTAATTGTTTTTTTCACAAGAACTGACATAAACACAGTAGAAAGTAGACAGATGAAACAATAGAATTTTAATTGTTTTTGAATTTCAAAAGGTTTTTGGGTTCTACGTAGTTACATAGTTGCCTACTTTTTATTCAAATCCAGCAAAAAAAACCTTTATTTTTGTCCCTCTGAGATAATTATAGTTTCAAAGAAATAGTAAACAATGTTCTAAAAGCGTTCAACATACACTATGTTTGCCAATTAATCCACAAATTTGCGTACATTTATGGCCTTAATTCAGAACACATAAGTACATGAACCGTTTTCACTACACGTATTATGTTGTAAGGCATCAACTGGAACAATATTGGGAACTACGAGTATGTTAAATTAAGTGAACCGGAAAGGAAATTAACCGAATGAGAAATTTCGGTCAAAGCGCTACCAACATGATATTGTGCGTTCTAATTATAAATTTGGTGTTAATAAGTATGTGTTATGTATTCATTTAATAATAAAATAAGACTTTGCATTTTGGCAAAACGGAGTTAAATTAGCACTTTGATATTGAACAACGACTGAAGAAAGTGTTAGGAGAGGCTTTAATGCTATGCAGTTGACAAATCGTGTGTTATCACACGAACTTCTATCCCGTCGTAGACTATTTCAAATGTCTTCAATAGAAATGAAAATTACCAGTCAGTCGTTGATTTTGTGAAGGCACCTATCTTGATTATGATTTGAGTGGACCTGACTTATTTTGTACTATTTCATGATAACTTAAAAAGACATGATAAATAATAATCGGCGTGTCAACAATTTTATCATCACTTTTTACTACGATCTGAAATTCGTGAAGACTTACTCTGTGAAATAATAAAAAAAAACTCTTATTATATTTATTTTTTGTAATATATAGATTCATAAAATCAACATCTGAGTGGAAAAGGCGGATTAATTCAAGTATTTACGGTTTCTCCCATATTAAGTGAGTTCTGTTTGTGGTAGCGCCTACCACTCACATTACATTGTTTTTCTTGTTTATTCTAATTCTATGGATGTACCTAATTAATTCAAATTACATGACTGATGCCATTAAAGGTGTGACTTAAGTATGTTGCGGAAGGAACGAGAAGGTTGTTATTATTAACAACCTTCATTAAATGTATGTTATGACTGCTATGAGATGAGTCTTCATTAAAATTAAATTTTACCCTTTTGGTAATGACTTTTGACTTTTATTCATAAGAAATAAAGGGATTTTTTTTATGAGATAGGGGGCAAACGAACAGACGGATCACCTGATGGTAAGTGATTACCGCCGCCCATGGACACCCGCAACACCAGAGGAGTCGCAAATGCGCTGCCGACCTTTTAAGAAGGAATACGCTCGCTTTTACTCGAAATCCAGTATTTACTATTAATGACTAATCCATATATTTTATTTCTTTAGTTACTAAGTTTATTCTAACGTCTACAACTATATTTTTAAATATTTATGGAATTTCGCTTTTACAAAATCGGATTAAAAATTTAAAACCCATTAAAATGTCAGAAATAATTTGCAATGTGTACCTAGTTAAAATAGTTTATTTATGTTTAATTCATTAAGCTGGATATATCCATTAAAAGTTAAACTATTCTTAATTGGTTATGCAAATTATCAAAGACAGAAACCTGTTAACAAATCCATAAGCAAATGTTTGCAAATTAGGCTCTCAGAAAGTTACTGAGTAAGTACATTACATCTGAAATTTTGACAATACCTGAAGAATTCCATAAATATGGATTGCCTTCGCCGCGCCTATTAGAGACCGAAATAAGGCTGAGAATACACACAGATGGTCTGACATTCAGGTAGAAAAATAAATAATTTTTAATGCGCAGCAAAAAAAACTTAAAATCTTAAAACATACAGTGTACAATATAGGTGGTCTTATCGCTGTATCATTCACGTCGAAACACGGCTAAGCGCGCATGAACGTGGGCGTAGCATGTACCAATAGCTGCAGCTTACAATGTAGGTATCCTTCTTTGTATTGTTATATTGTGCTACGATTTCACGTATGAAAGCCACTTTTTCTAGCCACTGATCTAGCATTGCTACAAAAGCTCACGCTGTATGTTGCACTATTTATGGCACAGCCTATAATCGTATATTTTCTTCTTCAATATATCTCGATCATTCGTTATCATGACACATATTTTCTTTCAATCATATCGTTTATCTTCTAACATTTATCCTTATTACCTACTCTTTTTGTCGTCATATTTTTCTTCCAAGAAAATGGATGTCCTCTGCCCACATTGTATAACGTCTCTTACTTTTATTGTTTAATTTCTCGGAAAGCAACTTGTATTATTTAAGCCTTTTGCTATAAAGTAAAAAGACACTATCCGCTATTATTATGTTAGTTAGTATGGAATTAAACATACAAAAACAGATTTTCAAGAGTCAACATAACTTAGACACCTTCTAAAAGATGAGATGTGTACTCTTAACTAAAACGCATCAGCTAGTATCCAATCTCACAAGATATTCACGAGCGGCAGTGAACACTTACCATCAAGCGTTCAGTTCTTTGATCCGTAGTTACTTTTATTGGTTAAATGAACTGTTGTTAATAGTCTTAGCAATTATAAAAAAAACCTAGCTAGCATACCTAAATGAACCGAAACTGGTGCCTAAACTTAGACGACTAGACTTAGATTAGACTAGACTATACTTAAATGGTTAGACAACTGTCAAAATGACGGCCTATCGGTTGGAATCCGACTATTTGTCATGCTGACTGTCGCGATCGGTCAAACAGCCCACTTTGTAGATATTTGAGGAACTGACGATCACTAAACAGGCCCTTAGCCGTTTCTATCATCAAAATCACGCGATTAAATCGCATCATGAGTACTCCGCCTTACCCGGGCGACTTATGAATTATCACAAACTTCCCCATAGGCAGAACGAAAGGCAAATCGTAATGAGATAACGCTTTGACAGAATGCAAATGAGTTTCACGGCTGGCCGGTTATCGGAGATGATTGAAATTGAAAACAAAATAAACGCATAATTATTTTTGTTTTTGTTTATCCTAAGCGCATTTTTTATCTGTGAAGCGTATGAGATTAGAATAACAGTAAAAACAAATTTTTTTTTGTTCAAAAACGTTATAAATCTGAAATAACTTAAATATGCACAGACTTTTCTTTGGGATTATTTATACTGAGGTTTTTAAATACACACACCGGCACGATTAGGGGAACGCAAAAAAAAGGTTGATTTTTTAAAGATATTGAGATTGTATATATATATTTAATAAAATAATAATTAATTGCACTCAAACGAACTAAAATAAATTCTAAAGTAACTTATACAATATTTCTTTTTGAAGAATGGAACCAAAATCTCAAAAATTGGCAAATTGACTTTTTTTCCTTAAAATTAAAATGTGTGAAATTTCACAAAAAAACAATAAACAAAAAGAAATTAATACCGCATATTGCCACCACGAGCTCTAATCAGAGTTTGTATGCGATTTCCCATGCTTTGGATTACGTTCTCGATGTGTTCTTGGGGTAAGTTGTCCCACTCTTCCAGCAACGCTAATTTAAGCTCTTTGATGTCATTAGGGGCTGGATTTCTTTGTCGAACCCTTCTTCCCAGGTAGTCCCAGAGATGTTCTATCGGATTCGTATCATGTGATTGCGCTGGCCAGTTGATTTGCGTGATACCTACCTCATTAAGGTAGCTACTCACTATGCACGCAGTATGGGGGCATGCGTTATCGTGCATGAAAATAAAATTTTCGCCTATGAATGGGGCAAAAAGCATGATATGGTGTTCTTAGATCTCAGTTACATACCTTTGTGTAGTGATCGATCCATTATCGATGATCACTAGCTCTGGGCGAGCTCCCAAACATATGCCACCCCATACCATAACTGACCCTCCACCATATCCTACAGTTCCAGTGAAATTCGCTTGGTGATAACGTTCCCCTCGATGTCTCTACATTGTTTCCCTCCCATCGATGAAATTTATGCAGAAACGGCTCTCGTCACTAAACAAATCATGGATCCACTCATTTGTCCAATTTCGATGCTCCTGGGCGAACGCTAATCTTGCTACACAATGTGCTACCTCGAGTTTTGGGGCCTTTGCTGGTATGTAAGACTTCAAGCCAACTTCATTCAAACGTCTTCTTACTATCCTTTCACTTACATTGACATTACGGACTTCTTCTAAATGATTTCGGGTCTGAATTGCTGTTTGACGACGATTTCGTAATGTTTGCATGACCATGAAACGGTCATCTAAGGCGCTAGTTGCCCGGTTTTCGCCCTGTCCTCATCTGCGCACGTACGATCCAGTCTCCCTATAACGTCGGACGATGCCATGAATCACCGATGTCGGTACACCCAATGCGCGACTTACTAAGCGATAGGTATGTCCTTCCTCGATCATTGTTACAGCCCTAGCCACAGAAGTTGCTGGTAAATCACTCATTTGATTCAGAACAATGTGCACTATCAAATGTAAACAGTAAAATGACCCACAGTTCCCATACACAGCATGCACTAAAGTTCTTATCAGAATAAAGAACAAACGTTAAATCAGCAAATTCTTAAACAACATTATTCTTGTCAAAAACACTTAAAATAAAAAGAAGGGTGCACTTAAAACAATCTGTTTTTGAAGGTAATATTACTTAAACAAAAATTACTTATCAAAATACCTAGCAATATTAGAAAAAATCGACCTTTTTTTTGCGTTCCCCCTAATTGTGCCGGTGTGTGTATATTTTTTGCACGTTGGCCGTTGGGCAGTGTGGTGCGAGACATTTTAAGAACTTCAGTTTGATATTGTTATATTGTGCTACGATTTCACGTATGAAAGCCACTTTTTGTAGCCACTGATCCAGCATTGCTACAAAGCTCACGCTGTATGTTGCACTATTTATGGGACAGCCTATAATCGTATATTTTCTTCTTCAATATATCTCGATCATTCGTTATCATGACACATATTTTCTTTCAATCATATCGTTTATCTTCTAACATTTATCCTTATTACCTACTCTTTTTGTCGTCATATTTTTCTTCCAAGAAAATGGATGTCCTCTGCCCACATCGTATAACGTCTCTTACTTTTATTGTTTAATTTCTCAGAAAGCAACTTGTATTATTTAAGCCTTTTGCTACAAAGTAAAAAGACACTATCCGCTTTATTATGTTCATTGTATGGATTTTCATACAAAAACTGATTTTCAAGAGTCAACATAAACTTAGACACCTTCAAAAGATGAGAGTGTATTCTTAACTAAAACGCATCAGCTAGTATTCCAATCTCACAGATATTCACGAGCGGCAGTGAACACTTACATCAAGCGTCTAAGGTCAGTTCTTTGATCCGTAGTTACTTTTATTGGTTAAATGAACTTTTGTTAATTCTTAAAGTCTTAGCAATTATAAAAAAAACCTAGCTAGCATACCTAAATGAACCGTAACTGGTGCCTAAACTTAGACGACTAGACTTAGATTAGACTAGACTATACTTAAATGGTTAGACAACTGTCAAAATGACGGCCTATCGGTTGGAATCCGACTATTAATGCTGACATGTCCGCGATCGGTCAAACAGCCCACTTTGTAGATATTGAGGAACTGACGATCACCTAAAAGGCCCTTAGCCGTTTTCTATCATCAAAATCACGCGATTAAAATCGCATCATGAGTACTCCGCCTTACCCGGGCGACTTATGAATTATCACAAACTTCCCCATAGGCAGAACGAAGGCAAATCGTAATGAGATAACGCTTTGGACGAATGCAAATGAGTTTCACGGCTGGCCGGTTATCGGAGATGATTGAATTGAAAACAAAATAAACGCATAATTATTTTTGTTTTTGTTTTATCCTAGCGCATTTTTGTATCGGTGAAGCGTATGAGATTAGGATGACAGTAAAAAATATTTTTTTTTGTTCAAAAACGTTATAAATCTGAAATTAACTTAAATATGCACAGACTTTTCTTTGGGATTATTTATACTGAGGTTTTTAAAAATATTTTTTGCACGTTGGCAGTTGGCAGTGTGTGCGAGACATTTCAAGAACACAATAACCGCTTGCCTTCAGTTTTGTATTGAAAAAAATACTTTGTTCAATTGTGAGCTAGCTACTTAAGTATTTATTTTTGTATGTTGAATACAATTTTTACTCATGAACGTATGTATCTACAGAGGTTTAAAGATAAATTGAGAAAGATGAGGTAAATTACTTTTCGCAAGGGTTGGAATTTGATGTAGCTAAGAAAACAATTTTTTCTAAACTTTGTCAAGTCACTTTATCACATATAATCTGTGTGTATAATGTAAACAGCTTTAAGCTATACGTGTGAGAATCACGCTTCAGCATGAATGGGCCGGTTCGCGTAGTGATACCACGGTCTCACATAAGACTGACGTTAAGAACCGCCTGCCCTGTGTTTTTTCGAGTGAGTGAGGTTACCGGAGGCCCAATTGGGGGGAGAGGGGGTTAACGGTTGGCAGCGCACCTGTAACTCTAGTGGTGTTGGTGTCTATGGGTGGTGGCAATCGCTTACCGGTGATCCGTCTGCTCCTCAGCTACTTATGACACAAAAAAGCTATCGTAATTCTCCCAACAAAAGAAATACCTTAGCTCAAATCGATGATAAAAAATAAATTTAAATGCAAATTTATACTTATTTTTTATTTATAGAGGTTTCATAGTAAGAGTCATAATCTGATGACATTAACCAGCATTTACAGTCGATAATAAAACGAGCCAGCTGCAAAACCCGGGCAATGTGGTTTTTAAGTTAACTTTCTTTACTGCCGTTATAAAATAAGATTCTGTGACGGAAAAATCCTTAAAACTGTTGACTTAGTATTCTGCTATGAATCATTAATGAATATATTTTATCACCTACTAGCTTTTGCCCGCGACTTCGTTCGCGTGGACTTCAGGTTCGTAGAAACCTCAAAAATTAAGCCTATATGTTATTCTGATGTATAAGCTATATTGTGGTAAAGTTTCATTCAAATCCATTTAGTAGTTTTTACGTGAAAGAGTAACAAACATCCATACATCCATTCAT